>CM031235.1:279237239-279294371 GCA_018340775.1 Taxus wallichiana var. yunnanensis | reverse complement strand
AAAAATTGGAATGAGAAATGTGAAATTGCATTCAAAATTTTGAAGGAACAATTAAATTCAACACCTATTCTAGAAGTTCAAATCCTAATGGAGATTTTATGGTGGTAATTGATGCATCGGTGAAGGTCTAGGAGGTATTTTTATAAAATGATCATGTCATAGCTTACGAAAGTAGAAAACTAAAGTTACATGAGTTGAATTATGCTCCACATGATTTAGAGATGGTGTCATTGTTTATGCACCGCAAGTTGGAGGCATTATCTCGCTTGGTAAAACTTTTGAATTTAAAACTGATCATCTTGGATGAAGTATATCTTCACTCGGCCAAATCTTAATGCAAGACAATGAAGGTGTTTAGATTTTTTATCCCAACATGAAAATGACATCAGTTATATAAAGGGTCAAAGAAAATAGAGTGGCTGACGCTCTAAGTCATAGGAAGCACATTTATGCTCTTATAACATTGAGAACTCAATTTAAGGATGAAGTAAAAAGTGTTATGGAATATGATTCTTACTTTCAGCAAGTAAAGACAATGCTTGCTACAGATCTGAATGATTTGAGGTATAAAGGTTTTCACTTTGATAACAAAGGAATCTTACGATTTGAAAATAGAGTATATGTACCTTCGCTAAATGATTTGAGAAAGAAATTGTTAGCAGAATTTCACAATTCATCTTTTTTTGGACACCCTGGTATTATAAAGATGCTTGCTGATATAAAACAACAATATTTCTAGAAGGGAATGAAAAAGGATGTTATAGATTTTGTGACACATTGCCTTGAATTTCAACGTGTTAAAGTGGAACATATGCACCCAACCAGTTTATTGTATCCTCATAGTATACCACAGTACAAATGACAAGTGATAAGCATGGAATTTGTTCAAGGGTTGCCTATGTTAAGAAACAAACATGATGTTATTTTAGTAGTTATGGATAAACTAACAAAGGTAGCACATTTTACTATGGGTAATCTGAAGGATGATTCTCCTGTGTTAGCTAAAATATTTGTACACGAAATTTTCAGATTACATAGAGTACCTGAATTAACCATATATGATAGAGATCCTAGAATTGCGTTAAGGTTTGGGAAAATGCTTAATGCAAATCTAGGAACTAAGCTAAACTTCAGTTATGCGTATCATCTGGAAATGGATGGACATACTGAAAGAGTTAATCATGTTTTGGAGGATATGTTACAAATGTATTGTATGGACCAGCAATATCAGTGGGAAGAGTACCTTCCACCAGTTGAGTTTGCGTATAATAACACATATCATGCCTCTCTTAATATGGAACCTTTCAAAGCATTATACGGAAGAAAATGTAAAACCCCGGTTAGTTGGGACAACATTGAGGATAGAGAGGTAATTAGACCTAAAATTCTTACTGAAATGGAACAAGTTAAAATGATTCATGAATGCTTGAAAGAAGCAGCAGATAGGAAAAATATTTATGTTGATTTAAAGTAGGTGGATAGGAAATTTGAACTGGTGAGAAATTCTTTCTTCGGGTTAAACCGAAAAATATCTCTATAACTTTTTGCAAGGTGTTAAGTTATCACCACACTATGTGGGACCTTTTGAGATAGTTAAACTAATCAACCCCGTAGCTTATCGTTTAGCATTACCTCTTGATTTGTCATGAATGCATGATGTTTTCCATATTTATTTGCTTAATAAATACATTTCAGATTTATCACATGTGTTAAATTGGAATTCCTTATAGGTCCAAGACCTAGGAATAATCATGGTTAAACCCATACGAGTGTTGGAAAATTTTCAGTTCCATTTAAGAAATCATGAAATAAGTTAATGTAAGGTCCAGTGGGACCAATTTAATGAAGAAAGTGCAACTTGGGAAAACCTTGAGGATATGAAAAATTCTTTTCCATATCTATTTGAGCAAATTGATTGTTGAATGATAAAAAAATTGTGATTTTATCTCTAAAAGTACAATAAGTATGCCAATTTTGGGCAGATATTTATTTATTTTGAATAAACATCTATGTAATTTTGATTTCTGGAACTTTAAATTATTATATTTTTTGACATATGATAAGAAAAGTGAATAAATTGATTTTCCTATATGCAAACTATGAAAGTGAGGTAATCATCAAGATGATGATTCTTTATAGTAACACCCTTGAAAATTGTTATATTCCTCCTTTGCATTTCAAGTGTTGACATGTGATTTTCTTGATAAAGATGTGTTCTTTTGACTGTTGAAGATCATGCTTGATATGGATAAATCATTTATGTTCTTAAAAATCATTAGACTAAAATAGTATGGCTTTCAAGAATTCATTTTCACTTTGGAAAGGTGAGTTGCAATCTGGCTTTAAGAGTTGCAGACTTATTCCTATTTCTGACTCATCCTTGGATCAATTTCAGTGATCCAAGGAATGTTTTAAATCTTCTTCATAGACTGAATGGTAAATTGACATTCAATAGTTTGAGGGACATAGCAGACTAAACTTTGTATGTTACGAATTCCTTGGTCTTATGTGAACGTGTTTTCATTCAGTTGTATGTTTGTGCTCGGGTCTTTGGTGATTGATCTTGGCAGGACATTATAGACGTAAACAAAATTCAATTTATTTTATGACAAAGGAGGAATTCAGAGTCCTAAAACCAAAGGATTATCCTAACAGTATCCTAAGCTAGGTAAGAACACCTATGTTCTAGCTACATCTACTTATTTGGATTTCATTCTAATCTAAGCCTCTTATTCTATTTTGTTGGGTTGGCGTCCTAACCTAAGATTTGTGCTAAATGAATATGGGAGAGATTACTAAAGTAATGCTAGGCTATTTTAACTAATACCTAATACTAAATGGTTATGAATTTAATCTAACCTAAGGTGGGAATTACTATTGGCAATGTTTTAAGACCTAAGGTGGTTATTGCTAGACTAACCTAAGTTTTATGGGATCCATCCTAAACTATTGAAAGGGAACCTAAGGGTCGCATGTCTCTAAGGCGACGGTTCCAATGGAATTTAAGTGAGTTGATAGGGTTTAATGGATGGTGGTACTACCAGTTTTGGTAAGGGCTAGTTGACTTTAGTGGAGGCATACGTGGAAGCTCCACTAAAGATGGAATTACATGTTTGGATGGAATTGGCATTCGCTAGTTTTAGGAGGTGGTGGCAAGGAAAGATAAGTGGGAAATTTGGAATTAATGGCATTGATGGACCTCGGTTTCTATGTGCAAACCATATTGGAAACTTGTAAGGCGGGTTTATGGAGGGGGTTGTTTTTTTTTACAGGTATTGTGGATTTTTCTCTACATGTTGCTATCTATTTCTTCAAACCAATAGTTCGACCTTTAATTCAAAGCAATTTTTTATTTCTATGGTATATTTTTATCGAAGGAAAGTATATGAGGCATAGGAAGAATTTTTTTTTGATTGTTGATCTTTCGTGGAGGAGAAAAAGAGTTGGAAGCTCGCTGGAAGTCTCCTTCAATTTTTTGGAAGCACTATCAAGCGTGATAGGCTCTACCCATTAATATTTCATGCTTTCTTCTAAATGATTCATTAGAATAACTCTGCTCTTATGCTTATTAATATTTGCATGATTTGTCTGGTTGATTACTTGCATGCTTTTAGGAATCTCTATGATTTTTGGATATGAATCCATGGCTTAAATAATGTTGTTTTGGAAACTCTCTTTCTCTGTGCAAGTTTAGTGATGTCATGCATGTGAAGCTTGTATGTGAAACTTGTTTCGTAGCTCTATTTTTCATTCTGGAACTTGCATTCGAGGTTGTTGTGTTTTGAACAGGCCTTCATTGCAATATAGGGTTTTGAACTTTAAGGGAATCTTGAGTTCCATTTGATCTTGAATTAGGGCTTTGTGTTTTGATATAAACTTGTGTTGGAGCTTCGTGTTGTTCTGAACCGGTGTTTGGAAACTTGTGTAACTCTGAACTGTTGCTTGAAGTTTGTATTTGGCACTGTACTCGTATTTTATTACTTGTGAAGTTCTAAAATTTTGTGTGAAGCTCGTGTTCGACACTATACTCATATTTGGTACTTGAGTGTTAAGAAATTTTAATTGAATCAATGAATTCGATTATGTTCTAGTATTTTGTGTTGGGTTATACTTGTATTAAAAGCTTAAAGCTTATAATTATTTTATTGAGCAACTTACTCACAAGAAAATTAGGTGATAGTTTGAATGAGTCTTTGGTAATCCCTTTGAGATCTTGAACTGGGAACATCTTGTTTAAATGAATGTGATATTTCTATTTTTAAGACTGTATCGTCTTCTCTAAGATGGTAATGGTGTAAAATTTGGGGGTATTATTTTCCCCTCTATTTGAGGAAACCCACATTCTGGGTTGACTGTTTTGTTTGAAACTAAGTCTCCTCTATCACAATTTTGAGGTTGTGAAAGTCTTGTTTCAGATTTCTATTTCAGTTGCATTGGAGATAAGAATGGGACATCTTTTGACTTAAACATCTTTGGGTTTCTTGCTCTCTCTTAGATCCTTTAAAATAATTTTTGGGTCTCATTGGATGGATGAGTTATTACCCTTATACACTGAACTCATAAGGGAAGGATTACTTCTCCATTTAGTTGTTTTGTGTATAGTTCTTTTGAATCACGAACTACTTACTCTTCATATTAAGTTGTTGAAGCATTTAAGAGTCTTCAATCTTTGAGTTCATGGATAATTCTGAACTTGTTAGCTTATTGTTTTGGGATTCTATCCTTATTGGATACAAGTGAATGAGTTCTTGGGTTTCTTTTAAAGATAAAGGAAATATACTCTCTTGGGATCAATATACTATTTTTGGGACTGTAATATGTTTTTCACTCTGATTTGAATTGAAACAGGAAATTCATTTGTTAAGTTTAATGAAATGATTAATTATTTGGACCTTTCCTAATAGAGATCCCTTTTCTCTGTCATTTGGATAAGTTCATTTATTAAACTCCTCTACACTCGATTCTCTTATGAGATGGTGATTTCTTTATGGTTTGTTGGTCTACTTTGTTTGAATCATTTGTTGTAATGATGTAGAAAGATAGTAGCTAAGTCGAGTTCTATTGATAAGTGAATGCATACTTGTTTGAATGATTGTTGTTTACTAAGCCTTGCTTTATTTGGATGGATAGGAGTAGGTTATGTCTCTTGTACTCTATCTTTTTGGGTGAACTCGAAGTAGAGATTAACTCTAGTAAGAGTCTACTTAGATTTGTGAACGTTGGTTTCAAATATTTGAATGCTAACTTATAACATGCATAAGTAGAATTATATTTGCAGTTAGACTATTTTGATTCTCTATACCTTCTTGGATTGATATGGAATTCTTCTTAGATGTATATCTTAAATGCTTAATTTATAATATTGTTATCCCTGAAAGGAAACAGTTAATTCATGTTATGAACCTGATCTATTTTTCAGATGTTTTGAGTTTGGGTATGGTACGTAATGGTTCTTCTTATTCTTTTCTTAGGATTTAGATGAATCATCCTAAAATGAACCATGTTGTAAACACTTCTTTTGTCTTATAGAAAATATAAATATTGTATTCTATTAGGATATAATTATGATATAATCGGATGCTAATATCTATTTTTTTAAAAAGGAAATTGATAGGATCAATTAAACTTTAAGTTTTAAGACAGATGTTGTGGATTATATTCTTCTCTTCTCTTAAAAGTGGATCTAGATTTATTATTGTACTTATTTTCTGGTTGGTATCACTTATGCTTATTGTATGATATATTAATTATCTCATTAAAGCAGATTTGTTTTAATGAAACAATTAGTGGAATGCACTTTATTTTAATGCTTAGTTCTTATCTTGCTCAGTTCATTGAACTAACCCATGCTAGAAATTTTTGCAGATGGACATCGTAAGTCATAAAAGAAGGAAAAAACCTATATGATGCATTGGATGATATAAGTATGATTCTTTGTAAAGAATTATGATTCATTCTTTAGTTTTATTGAAATGTAAAAGTTGTATACTTTTTAGAATGAAGGTTGTTGTTATGCAAAGATTCTCGAAAGTGCATAGTCTTGTAAATATATAAGTTTATAATGATGAATTGTGAGTTGAGATTACCTACATTGGTTGTGTAAATTATCTCATACTTTTTAAAAGGAGATGGAAGTTCTATCTTGTTGATATTATTCATATTATTTTATGCTTATCTAGTTATCCTAGATAATATGGATAAAGGGAATTAGTTGAATTTCCTTATAATGATGCAGCTTGTTAAGTTGCATAAGATGATGTTTATTATCTAAAAAATTTAACATAGTAATGTGATGCGTAATGAACATGCAGTAAGAACTATGGATATTGTGAATGATAAACCCTAACACTTAATCATTTAGAGGAAGAATCTTCCTCTCTCAAATGAATGTAAACCAAAAAGGATTGGAGATATGATTATTAATCATTAGACTTCATTTTGTATGAAGTCTACTTAGTTGGACCTATGTGGTTGCTATACCTCCCTGAATGGTTAAATTACATTATATTGAAACTTATGATATTGTTGTCTTGTTTTGGTTAACTGCTTGTTAAACTAAGTAAACGAACATTAAAAGTAATCATGAGTTAAAGGAAGTTCTTCAATGCTTAATTGATTCAAGTATGGAACAAGAACTTAAGGAGTTTTGGATTAGGGTTTAGCATGGATGTTGTAATCTGTTTTATAATCCAAATTAATTAAACATTAATAACCTCCTAGGGGTATGTACATCTCGATGAGGTAGTTTATGTAGGATGTTGGCACATGACAATTGTAGGGATGTAATTTTGAGAAGGCTTGGGTCTTCTCAAGAATACAGCGATGCAGTTGACATGTGGCAACACCCTTCTACATTGATCATCCAAATCTACACACATTTGGACTTGAACATAGTTTCTCTCTAGGTCTGGTTATTAGCATGTTTAGGATAGGGAGTAGCCATTTTATGACTCAAGGTACCTTGGCACATTTGGTTGACTTAGGTCAACTAAGTATGCCCATATACCCTAAGTCATCATGAACGTCTTCCTATAAAAATTATGTTGTAACCTGGACTAGGGTCATACCTTGGACAAGTGAACTGAAATAAGATGGTAAAGACCATTCTAGATAATGATGAGTGAGGTGAAGGAAATATTCCAAAATGATGAGTATGTCATCTAGGAATAGTGACATAAACAATATGTTGAAAATATTTGGCCAAATTATCGCAAGCTACTAGTTACGTTGTCCTATGTCACCTAGTTTAAAGAAACATGATGTCAGATGAATATTGGTAACAAATATTCAGATAGGTTCTTTAAACAGATCACTCAGTACCTAGTTTAGGGTAGGAAAACCAAGTATATGAAGTATACAATAAGTATTCAATACTTAAAGTTAACATAAATAGATCGGTAGATCACTGAGTTATGAAATGAATAGATCGGTGGATCACCGAGTCATTTACAGCTGCATATGGTTATCTGTTATGAGATTGATTGGCATGGAATGTGTGTTCTAAATAATGTTTTATTTATAACAGAAAACATTGTGTTTAAAAAAGAAATCCCTTGTTTCTAAAGTCTTAAAATGGGAATGCTACATTTAGAATGTTATTGGATTTGATGAGGAAAACATGGGTAATTAGGGTAGGATTAGTTAGTTTTGGATGTATCGATTTGGAAAATTAAGTAGGATAAAATTAATTATATCATATTTCACATAAATTTAATAGTTTTTGGGAAATCTACCAAGTGCAAGAAAAACTTACCTCGAATAGCTCACAATGATCGCTTAACTAAAAGATGTACACTCATGAAAGAAAAAGAGTGCATGGTTTCACACAATCTTTAAGGATTTAAACACAAAAGCTCATGCTGAAGACTTAATAAAACATCATAGATTCACAATTTATCATGCCTAAGATACACTCAAAGACTTACAAGCAACATTTAACAAAATGGATTCATAGTGACTTTAAAATTGTTTATTACAATATAATTATAATTTTCAAAAAGCTACAAGAATGATAAAATTTTGTGTGACTTAAGGGATCTCTAAAATAAGATTGCAATGGGAGAATCAATAACTATTTTACCATATATTAGCTTGATAGCATATACAAAAATACTCATGATTAACACAATTAGTTCAAGGCTCATCAAATTTATCAACAAGGGAAAGTATATCTACAATCTCAGTGCTTTTCAATGGTTGTAAACTTGCAACCATCTTGACATGACTAAATTTTAAGGCTCAAAGAAAGTAACAGGTTTCTCCTACGAGTTCTTGGAAAATGGGTTTTCTTTCAGCTCTCCTTTTTCTTCGAACAATTTTTATAAAATTTTAACCCCCTTTGCGTGATTATTTTCTTTGCATTTATACAATTCTATCCACTCATTAGATTTCTAGTTTTTTCCCCAAAATCATGAATATTCACCTTTACAACATATATTTTAAACCACATTATTCTTTTGAAAATGCTTTATTTATTGTTACTAGGTTAATAATTACAAGCATTTTACATTTTCTCTCTATTTCGTATGAACGAGATACCATGTCACCACTTTTGGTGAATTATTTAATCGTTCTTTTCACTTGGTGATTGGATAGTCACTTTTGATGATCTTTGAGCACTTTTAGATGATTCTGATATGAAAAATATTATTATCTACTTTCCAAGAATTCATCTTGGGTGATGCACACTTATTTTCACTTCTTTTTGGTTGGATCATCACACATGGTTCTTGTCAAATCATATTAATACATCATTTCTGCTCAATCCTAATTCATTTCAACTCTTAATTTTTCTTCATGTGAGCTAACAAAAATATTCCTTCATCTAATGGGATTGATTTCTCTCAACTAAATCAATATACACCATTCTTACTATAAAACATAGTTTTAGCCTCTCATCAATATGCATTTCTTTCCCTATCTTGAAGGTAAAGAACTTTTTCGTAATTCTTACTAGTAAAAATGGCAAAGGTGCTTGTGGTAAACAATCTGAAAGAGATTTCTTCAAAATATTTAAACCAAATATTCAACTTACATGGTCCGGATGAATCATTTGTCAGATATTTGTTTGATATAGCACATCTAGGGGATATTAGAGGGCCTTTTACTTATCGACAAGTTTGTCTTGCACTCCTCCTGAGGTTAATCAAAATCAATCATGTCTTCTCAGCCTTTCAATCCATGTATTTTAATATTTTTTGGTGGGAACAATAGAAGGATCCTGAAGACTTGAAGAGATTCTAGATTGAAAAGAGGCCTCAAGTGTACAAGAAGAATGAATTTAGTGTCCCTTTTTATGTAATGAAGAATTTGTGTTGAAGGAGATCCCCAAGGAGTCTTATGTGTTGTATGAAAAGTATTTTATTGATATAGTTCCTACCATTTCTCATAAAATAGATCAACTGGAGCGAAGGATTATTTATCTGGAGAAATTTCAAGCATGACCCATGTAATCAAAACCATTTACAATACCAGTACCATATTTGGGTAAGAGAAGGGGTGATTCAAGCTCGCAATCCCTAATTATGATTTCTAACGGAGAAAAGAAATGTCTTTATTTACTCATTTCTCTAGAGTGAAAACTTCTTCTACAAGCGTCAATAGGGGAAGAATTGTTGTTCAGTCTTTCACTTATCCATTACATTGTGCTCCTTTTTCAGAGCATGAATTCTCAAGACCTCAGCTATTTATTTTCTCCAAGAAAAATCCCAGCCCTCACAAGGAAATGAAAGGCTGGATCTAGCTCAAGATATCTTGTTCTACCCGGTCCCCAAGGTATAATTATTTCTCTTCCAACCACTCTAGATGTTCCTTCTCAAGTATATTCCTAGTAAGTCTACCCTTCACAAGGGAAAAGGGAAGACAAAATTCTTCATGGGTGGTTTGGATCTTCTAGACCAGGGTGTCTTCCTATCAAAAGAAAATTGAGATAGAAAAGATCATGAATAGTCCCATAATGAATCTTGAGTCATTGATGGATATGGGGATGTCTTAAGATCTAGTGGGGTCTCTGTATGTATTTTTACAGATAGCATAATTCTATAAGGAGTTCATGTTGAGGAAGAAAAAACTATTGAACAAACTCCCTCCACTAGGGGAAAATTTAAAAGAAGGAATAAAGGACATCTGAACATTGTCTTTCCTTCAGTGTCTTTACTTTCAAACATGTACACCACCTTCTTCATCATGGGTTGGGGCCCCTATAGA
The DNA here is from genome assembly GCA_018340775.1 of Taxus wallichiana var. yunnanensis. Classification (NCBI taxonomy): domain Eukaryota; kingdom Viridiplantae; phylum Streptophyta; class Pinopsida; order Cupressales; family Taxaceae; genus Taxus; species Taxus wallichiana. The sequence goes on along the minus strand of CM031235.1, from coordinate 279,284,165 downwards.
ACCCCATTTTGTTCCTTTTTAACATGTAGAAAGTACAAACATCTCAATAGTTTATATGATTTTACAAATGGATATAAAATTTCATCCAAGTAATATAAAAACTAATGCATTGTATCAAATTACAATTGATATTAGAGAACAATGAGTTTCAAAGTAATATTCATCCTTCATGAAAAAATATCAAATAAAACACTAGTCACAAATGAAATATGGAAAGAAGATACAATTTTAAGAACGAAAATCCTAAGCTTGTTCATCATCTTTTATGTTTGCACCCTTTTCTTCTTCAGTTTCCTCTCCTTCTTCTTCTTCTTCGGAAACCTTACAAATATGCATCATATCTTTGAAAAATCTCATTGATTTCATCTTTGTCTGGTCTTGTATGGTGTTGAAAGATCAATGTTTTTCTTGATTTTGTATCCACACAGTGGCCCATTTTTTTCTGTATTCCAGTGGCCTAACTTTTATATATGTAATTCTATTTTGAAAATTTCTCATTGTTTTAATAACTTCATAGGAGAAATTTTCTTTGGATGTTTATATCAAAATAAGTGAATGTGAAATCAATTTTTAGATCATTGTACCTCTTTTGAATTTTTCAAAGACCATATCTTCAAGTTTTAAATCAATGGCATCTAAAGTATCATCAACCCATTTCCTTTTAACTTCTATTTTTTCTTTGATCCCATTCAAAATTTCCACCCTGATCTTTGCTAATTCCTCCATAACATGTTGAGTTCCTTTGAATTCCTTTGGCACAATCCCTTCTTTTCAACCAATTCATCACTGAGCCAAGTTATGTGGTCCATCTTGGGAAAAATTCCTCAAAGTAGAAGATTTCATTATCACATTGCTCAATTATTTCATCAATTTCATTAAGCCTATTCTTGAGTTCTTCATACTTTTCCCTAGATTCTTTGATTACTTCTTTTCCATTATTTGTCAAATTTTTGACCCATATGTCCACAACCTAAACCTTCTTAACAACCTTATCATTTTTTTCCATTCCTTTATCAAGATCTTGTGAGGTACTTTCTTGAGTTTAACTAGACTACCCAATTAATTATTGTAAACTAGAACTCAAAGCTTTGACATGTTCTTTCAATAAATTTTTAGTTATCATGTCCTCATCAACATTTTGTAACAAGTCATTTACTACCTCTGATACTCCCTATTTTAATTGATCTCTTGAAGGATTTCCTAAAGAAATAAGTTAAACACTGTAGTCACTAGTTGTTATATTGTCTCTGGTTTTTCCTTCATGAGGGATTGCCACTTCTAAAGTTTTAGATCCTAGTGGATCAGTATGAGTCTTGGTAAGAACCCTATGTTTTTGGAGGTTCTCACCAGTTTTGGAAAAGATAGAGTCGTGAGATCTATGGCCTTAACAGGGACAATTTATTTTTCTTCTTTTGAAATCAACTCCCCTATCTAGCCCTTTACAAGACTTGTCCCATATTTTATTTCTTGCAATTATTGTTGGGGTTTCTTGGGGACAACCACCAACTTCTTGGACATCTCTTGTTCACCTTGGGTTAATGATTCTACCTAATTTTCATGATCTACTTCTATAGTTATTTCTTTTCTCTCACTCTATACTAACATTTCCCCTGATTGTCTTCCTTCTTGGTCTTGAGTTTGGGATTGATCAGTCTCTTTTTGACTTACACTAGTAATTGGGATATGTTCTTTCCTTATTTCTTCAACTGATGCAATGTTAAACTCAACTTTTTCCCTAGGAATTTCTTGAACCAATATCTTTCTTGCAGGTCTCCTTTTCCTTCCAATATTTCCACCTTCTTTGGAGATTGTTGGGTTGACACATCATCATCCTTTTTCTCTGTTGATATCTCAGGTTGTGTCATGGTGGATTGTCTTCCCAATGCTGGTTCCCTATTCTCACCCAAAATCTATACATCCATACCAGCAATAATTTCATCCCTAGTAGTTGCATCTTGTGCAACCTCTACTATCTTTTCATCTACAGATTTCCTGTTTGAGATGACTCACTATCCTTAGTGGCCTTGACATCATGGGAAGAATATTCTTTCACTAATATCTCAAGTACTTACACCCTTTTCACTAAGCATCTCTGGCTTATTTGACTATGAAACCACCTAATCTCTGAAGAAACTTCTAATGCTTGAATTCTGATTTTAGTGGTTGGTACATGAGTAATGTTTTCCATTTCTTCACTTATTTGAAGATCACTTATGTTATTTTTGTTTGTTCATCAATAGATATGTCAAATGCATCCAATGTGGAAAATTCCTCACCAGTATCAACATCCATTATATCTACCTGAGCCTTTACTAACTCTCGTAATTGTTCAAATAAAGGTACATTCACATTTTCAAATGACATGGTTTTCATACCTTGATCCAAGACTTCACTATCTATTGGATTAAATAAGACATTACTTTGAGTCATTTTCTCCTGAGTGTTCCCAATTGTCACTCCTTCTGAAGATAAAGGTGAAAATAAAGGCACTAGTTTCCCAACCTATGGCACTGATGTTGCATGTCATACCTAGAAAAAATCAATTCTTTCATGTTTTGGGGGATTAATCACTACATCCATGTGTTTATGTTTCTTGTGTGTATGAGAACCTTCTCTCACTAGGATTGGCTCATACACAATTTTGTGTCTCTTATGTTCCCTTTCAAACTTCTTAAGGTCTAGTGCTACTCTTTTTTCTTCATTATGTGGCTTAGATTTTGAATGACCACTTGTTATGGCCCCACTCATCAACTTATCAACATTGTGGGGTTTTGTAAAAACATCTAAAGGAGTCCTATGAGTAGCCATACCCTTCCCTTTTTCTTGAAGTGGTAATGCAAAGGTGATAGGAGCATTCTCCATATATTTCAGAAGCATTTCCTCAGTCTTCTATCTTAGAGTAGACATAGAAGTACCAGTCCCACTAGTAGTAGAATTCCATTCATCTATAAGCTCTGAAGTAGGACTTTTTGAAGGCAATTAAGGAGCTTTTCCTCCCAAGGGATCCATTCTATTAGCTCCTTCTATCGGGAGGAAGGTCATCATTAATTTTTCGTAAATCCTGAAGTTATTAAGAACTCTTGTGTTTTGAATTGATAAATCAATGTTATTCTAGGCTAACAAATTCACTATTCTCCTCATTACATTAGTTATCCAGGCATATGAATCATCTTATTCCTCTTCATTCCATTTTAAAGGGGTTATCAATTGTCCCTCCACCTTTTGATCAAGATAGTATTTACTCACAATATGTGGATCATCCACAATTCCCTCAGGGATAACAACAATCTTGAAGTCTATAATTTGGGTAAGGGTCATTCTAGAGAAGTATCTTAGCCTAACCTCTTCCTCATCTCTACAATTCATCCAATAGTCCTCAAATTGAGGCTCATGTTTGAAAGTGTTTGCAAGATTGTTGAACACCCACCTGATGTCATAGTTGGCCCTTGCCTCAAACCTTTCCATCTCAAACCTTTTCATCTCATCTTCCATTAATCTGGATTTTATAATTAAAGGGCAGGAGTACCTTCCAACCTTGATGGGAAACTTAATGTTTGTCTTGTGTTTTCCAAAGCAATTAATTTGTGAACTGGTGTCAACTATCTTTCCAATTCACATAAGGCCATTTTTTCATCTAAGTACCTGGGAAATTTACATGGTTGACCTTCAAATCCACTAACCCTGATGTATGTAAATTTATTGTACTAAATGAAATAACATCCATATTCCATGATTACTTGTCTATCCTCCTCAGAAATCCTATATTGTTCCCATTCGACCTGAATAAAAATATGATTGGTGCAAAGAAGGAATCATTAACCAATATCACAATTCCTTTCCAATTAACCAACTGTAATTGGGGAAAATCTCTTAAATTAGGAAATTTTTAAAGTCGTAACATGGAAAGAGGCTAGGAAAACACTCGTGTCCTAAAATAATATAAATAAAATAGGTCATCATGTAAAATTCAAATTCTACAATATCACCCATCTCTATTTTTACTGCCAGTGTAACCATGTGGTCATGAAGTGATTTTGCAATGAAGGTTACCCAAAAAATGCTCCCTTTCTTCTCCAAAACTATCCACATATAGGTGCACATCCATTCCTTGAACTCATTCATGGTCTCCAATCTAGCCATTCGACTTAACAATACAATCACATCCTCTACTTCTTCAACAAATTGTGCCCTAACCAATATTTTAGGGATTCGATAGGTTACCTTTTTATGTGCTAATCTAGCCATTTATCATTTATGAGCCTAACATAGTCCTTTTTCTTGGCCTCATAATCTCGTAAGGCTAAACCAATACCCAAGGTTATTGGATTTCTTATTACATGCAATTTGAGCATTATTTTGATAGGTTGTAGGTGTCAAAGTCAACACTGCCTCACCACTTCCATCCAATACTTCCCTCTTTTATGGGTCGTAATTCATAAAGCATAAAGCCATACTAATTCTGGGAAGTGTACTAAAGGTGGAATAGAATTAGCTAAATCATTATTGTTATTTTTAATTGCTTTCATGGATTCTCTCTTGTTAGGGCTATTCAATCTTTGAAGAAACTCTTTTAAGTCGACATTCATTAAATCTGTGTTTGTGATTTTATCCAAATCACTAGTGATTCCAGATGCAACCGAAAACCTAGATGGCATGGTTTTCATCATTAATTCTTAAGTTTTTCTTCAAATATCCTTCCCAAAAAGAGTATGGGAGTGCCTTAGTTCTTACCAATTTTCTCGTGAATACCTATGTAATTCAACTTTGATTGGAAAGATTTTCAATCTCTAGTCATCAATCTAAGATTCGTAATCGATGTTTCTTAATTAAATATGCTAAAAATGGCATCAAGATCTCAAAAAATGATTATAAAAAGAACAATGCATTCGAAGACTTCAAAAATGCTCCTTGTTTTTGTGAAAATGCATTAATGATGATGGACATTAATGTGTTGTGTCATGATCATCCATTTTGCTTTTCCCAATTTTAAAAATGATCCATCTACGTGAAATATCCTTATGTGATGTGGGATTGGGAAAACTCTTTGTAATTTTACTTCAAGTTATAAACCCATACACATTTAACTATTTGACTTGATTACCCACTTTTGACTTTCATCCTGAACTTGACACATGCTTATGTCTTAATAGTGGTGGAGCTATAGGTTGTTTCCAAAAATTTGTTCTCTTTCTCACTTGAGCCTAAAATTTCCAATTTTATTTTATGTCATGTTTCCCCATTCCTTGCACAAGAAAGAGCCACGTGTCCTTGGTAGGCCTTGAGAGATTCTTTTAACTTTTATACTTTATTACCTTAGTGTGCGGAAATACAACCATGCCCCAATTCCTGCATTCAACCTATTTGTGACAAGTGTATTTCCTCGAGGTGGAGTAAATTTTTATTATTGTACCTATTTCTGTGAATATTAAGAGGAATATTCATCCTTATTTAGGGCTTAATTGACAAATTGTGAATGATATAAAATGTTACAAGTTTGCAAGTTAAACCTATCATACTACGACCAACTGGAACATGCCATGTATCATCGGGAGCCAAAGACAAATATAAAATTTTCAATATGATTAGGGAATAGTGTACAAAGGTAATTTTCTTGATTTAAAACTGATTTAGGATCGGTTTTTGTAGGGATTTTCAAGAAAAACATGTCTAACATGATCCTCGACCAAAAAAGGAATAACAACCTACACATGAGATTTTCAAATGAATTTAACATGACTGTAACTTTTTAACTCGCACTTCTCATGGGAAAACAGAAAATGTAAAAAATTTCAAAGGAATTTTCCAAACAAAAGGGGTGAGATTATTTTGAGCACCAACAGATCCTTTGGGATATTAGTGAGAAGTGGAGTTTTTGGCTTGGTTTCTAGCCCTCCCCCTTTGATAATTCTACTTCGATATTGTACTCCTTTTCTTGAGCAACCATTGCATTCATCAAAAGTTATTTTTCCTCCTCAAATGGAATTTCTCCATCATACTTCTTAATCATCAATTTCCTTAAGTACTCAAAATCATGGTTGGGAAAGTCAAAATCCTGGACCATATCAACTTCAAAATCACTAGTAGAAGGAAGAGGAGATATCATGTTTATGAATTTTAAAAAACTTTACACATTTCTAACACTCCATAATTCAATAGAAGTGGCCCCTTGTTGTGAATTTTTAAGGCATTCCATCATGCACACATCACCAAAAGTAGCATCATCATCATCCTCTTCAATTTCCTCATTTATATCACAAGGGGATGTGGCAAGAAACACTTGTCACACCAATCAATAACATGGTTTTATTCTACCATGGAAACTCTAGCAGTCAAAGGATCAGGGACCAATCTGTTCTCTCTTGGTTACTGTTTTTTATTTCCTAATCCCACAAGCCATTTTCCTCTCTCATCTAATCTGTGATCACCTCTAGGATGATTCCCAAATATTTTTTGGCCTTGAGGTTGGTGTTGGCCCTAAGAGATCTTCCTATTCCTTTCTCTACTCTAGAAATTTTATAGGAAATTTCCTTGATTTATCCTACTAAAGTCTTAACTACTTCCTCCAGATCAAATCCCTTGCTTGTCTGAGGCTTTTCAGGTTTATCAGCTTAAAACCCTCCCTATTAGGAGGTTTCACTATTGCATTAATATTATTTTCAATTTTCACTACCATAGTGAAATATTGCCTCAAGGTTCTAGGGTTCTTATCCCTCAAATAATATGTAACTTTCTTATCAAAAGCATCAAAGTATTTTATTAGGTAGGATTCATCACTTGGTCTCAAAATTATGGGTAATCTAGTTAAAGTTTTTTTGAATCTGGTGTTAAAGTCTTGAACAAGATCATTGGGATTCTTATTTATGTTCTCAAATTTAGATAGAAGAAATCTAGGGTCATAGAAGAAATCTAGGGTCAATTGTATCCCCATATTTTGATATAAATGCATTCTTCATCTCAGTCCATGAGTCAATTGAATTTTTTGGTAAATATTTATACCAATCCCAAGCATCCTCCTCTAATGTATGAATAAATAGTTTCACATAGACATCTTCATGCTCAATCTCGAAATCCTCCATAATATTCACAAAAATTATTAGGTGTTGATCACTAGTAATAACATTATTTCCTTGGAACTTAGGCAACCTATTCCTTACTTCTTGTGGAACTACATTAGGATATCCCACCATGCCTATGAAATATATGGGTCCAAAGACATTTACAAAAAGGAAGGTCTAAGTGGAGGTTGAGCCATATTATTCTGATGATGTGTCCCTAAAAGAGGATTAAAATGGTGTGGGACAAGAGGTCTTTGAGGTAATGGTGTATGGTCTTAAAATTAATGATCCTTTAAAGACTCGGTTTCACAAAAAAATTTATTAGCTCTAAGTGATAAAGGAGGAAGATGAGGAATACCTATATCAGTTGAAAATGAAGGCCCCTCACTAGTTGGAGTGTATAAATTTACACATGGAATTCTTGATCCAAAAATGTATGAAGAACTAGAATAATCCTTTATCAAAGGTTGGCCACTCTCAACCACTGTGCACTACTTTATGCTCGAACTTTGACCTCTCAAAGATTTACAGATTCATTTCTTCTTTGTATTTGTCCTTCCAAGCTATGGAATCAAATTTTTAGTAGGGTCTGTCTTGAATAAAAACCTTCTTCCTTCCATCTTTATAGATCCTAGAAATATATTTCAATTAGGAAATCCTAAAGCACTAGTATTTTCTAGAAATTCTGATCAATATGGAGTTGCAACTAAGGTCTTGTACCTTAGATTTGTAAATTATAGCAAATGAATTTTCAATTAAAATTTAATAATCAATTTGAATAAATATTCACAAATCTCAATATCCATTATCAATATTTACTCCTAGCCAATAAAATTTAATGGAAATATTTTTTTAAACGAGGAAAATATCAAGCACATAACTTTTGATTAGGGCATTCTTCGTAAATCTCAACAAAATATGATGTCTAGATCATGTATTTACATCTGAACATATGTAATGTGTTACCCGAGGTCAATATTTATCTATATTTACACAAATAATTCCCAAAAATAGTGCCAGTGGTGTTGGTACCCAAATAAGTTCTCTTTGTGAAGTAGAAAAACATCAACAGGATGAGAAAGATGCTTAGAGAAAGATAGATTATAATTTAAGTCATTTTGTAGCTAGGGAAGGATCTAACTAACTCTTTGTCACTTGATCTTAGAAATGTTGGATAACATCATGCTAAGGGTTTGACCTACCCTACTGCTTTAGGTCCTGCCTTCGACCAGGGTGAGAGAACCCGTTTTGTAACCTATATTTGTAGGGGAAAAGAATGGATTAACAATATTTGACTCTCCCTTTTAAGAAATTGAGAAATAATCCTTGAGAAGACATGGTCAATGCAAAATAATCTAAATCTCATGATTTTTAGCTTAGAATATGAATATGTCTCTTAAACATGGTTCGAGTCACTAAAGACATCAATAAGACCTGTTTACTTTTGCATAATTTTGTTAAATTCTAGCACATGAGTATACACAAAACAAGCATGGGTAGTTCTTGTAGGATTTATCAGTTTTTGATGTAATTTTTGGGGAATTAAGCAAGATAAATTTTATTATACCAGATTTCTAGGAACTTTTAACAAAGGTTGGAAGATCTACCAAACAAGATGATGAAAACACTTCAAATAATCAACAATGAACCTTTAACCAGAAGATGTGCACCCATGGAAGCCCAAAGATACACGAGTTTCACACATTCTTTGAGAATTTAAACATAAAAGCTCATGTCAAAGACTCAATTAAACATCAAGAATCCCTTATCTATCACACCTAAGATACACTCATAGACTAACAAATAACCTGTATCAACAAAATGGAAGTAAAGTGAATTTAAAATTGTTTATTGCATAATGAAATGAAAGCTCTTCTCACAACATAATTGTAATTACCACAATACTACCATAAGGATAAGATCTTGTGTGATTCAAAGTAATTTCTAACATAAGATTGCAATAGGAACATGATGCGAGAATAGAATTTACTAGATAACACCCTAGATGTGCTAGAACATCACTCAGCCTAGACTAAGCGCTCACCCAAAGCATGTAAAGGTACCAAGTCCCTCTTTTGGGTTGTTGTAGTAGGATGTTAGTGTGATGAAGGGAGAAACATATAGATCCATAACTAATCCATCATTCTACAATGCATACTACATTCAGATCTATTAAAGAACAAGATTTAAACAATAATCATGATTGAATCAAGAACATGCACTACTCAATTACACATAGGAATGACACTTAGATTCAGCCAATATCCTCCATATATTAATAAACAAAAAGATTCTTATAGTATTTTAGTCATATTTTTATATCTCTATACCTTCATACATCCATCTCTTCATGATACACACACACACACACACTACTATGTGATTGATATCATATATATATATATATATATAGGGTGGGGACTTTCCCTTCACCGCTTATCTATTATAGAAATAGGCCACATGTTATTAATAGCCATGCTCTATTTACATGCATATACACATATGCAAGTGTGGTATATGTTGACCTATTACAGATTAAGCTGAAGTGACAATCATATTCTTAGCTCATCTCCATGAAAAACACTTCGATACGATACTTGAAAGATGGACAATGCGTGGCACGCACGTCTCTGCATAATTGGTGTGTTTTACACACCATATTATAAAAATAGGTCGTCATGAAAAAATTAGCTAAGTCTTGAATGTTGAACTTGACTTCTATGCGTGAGTTCTTCCTATTCCTCCATGTCCTTGATCCTGGCCTTCTCTCACACACGGAATTCTTCTTGTGTGATCTCTAACAAGTATTCTCCGATCAACATTACCCCACACTAATCACATTGTTCTCCGACAATGGTTATCTCCAAAAATTGAAGTAAATAATAGAATAATGGAAGAATAAAAATGAAAAATAATGTAGATAAATAAAGAATTTTTATGAGGCTATGAAAAAGATCCTCTCGTATTAGTTTGAAGTATCAACCCCGGATGCTCCTTTATTTCAGCCTCCAAGGTCTTTCATTCAACTAGTGCTTGTTCTCGCTTTCTCTGGAATGTCCACAAAAATGGATTCCAACTCATCCTTTGCAATCTCCCCTTTTTCATTCTCGTAGAACCAACACGACACTAGAAATTGAGGTCATTATTCCTTCTAGAAGATCCATCTTCTACGTAATTTTCTTCCCAATCTCTTCCAACCAAGTCTTGTGCAGATCTTTTGCTGCTACCATGGCCTCACGTTTTTGATTAACTATTAAAAATATCTCTGTGTGGCCCAATGTCTCATCCTTAATTTATTTTTGGAACCCATTGATTTCTTCTAGGGTATTTATATTTATAAACACCTCTAGAGTTGTGTATATGTTCAAAGCTTGGTCTGCTTTCTTCAATACTTCCGTAACACTTGCATAAGCCCTTCATAAGATGAAATCTTTCATATCACTGAGGCTTTCTCTCATTCTACATCTTTCTCTAACTTCCTTGGTGCATTGTCATGCGTAGAGGTTCATCTTCAAGTACCAAGTCCACCAACTTTCCTACATAATGTATCGCTGAGGGAAATTTTTGTGATACCTTGGTCTCCAAGTGTGGCCTTTCTCTTATGACATTGTCCCTAATCTCCTCTACGATGTTGATAAATACTTTGTTCTTATTTTACATGAAGTCCCTCTCTTGTGTTATGTGTGCTATCTCGTATCATTTTTCTTTAGCTCCTCATATAGCACTATGATTGTTGCAACTTTATCCATGTTCCCTATAGAAACCTTGGAAGAAACCTTTAACAATGTGTCACCGACCTACTCATCCGACATGACAGTGAGGCTTTTTTTGTTATGTGTCTAGCTTTGGGGTGCCTTCGTAGCCATCTCAAAATGCATGACTCTTTACATACATCAAATTCAGGCTCATCCATGTGGGTTTACATTGACCATGATAGTTGATTTTGAGTGCACATAGTCACCATATCCTCATCCATTAGCTCCTAGCCAAATAAATCCTTTTGTGCTCTCATGCTCTAGAAGTGGGTGCGAGATAATTTTACATGCATCCTCTACATACCCCATGGCTAGTGGAATGTGCTCTCCACTCATCCTCTTTGATCTAGGACCCTAGGGAATTATAGCTTCTAGGTTAGGAGCCTGTCCCGTTACATCCCGAGAAGTTGCATGCGTGGTGTTGGTACCCAAATTTGTTCTCCTTTTCAGTCTGAGCAACATCAAAGATATAACATGAAGCTTGAAGGTAGATGGATCATGATGTATGTCATTTTGTAGCTGGGGATATGATCTAACTGGCACTTAGATATGTGGAGAGATGGATAGCACTCAAATAGGACTTGATCTTGTCCTAACTATTTTAGGTTGTGCCTTTCAACCAAGGTAAGAGAACCTATATTACAACTTCTATTTTGTGAAGGAGGTGACAGTAAAATTGTAATCTGCAAGTTATATTGAGATGGCCTTGAGAAAACATGATCAATTTCCCATTATTCAAACTCAACAGAGCTATCACTACTAAATGATGGAAATGCTTTCAAGACAAGGCTGAGGCTACTAGAGACATGGTATGATCCTGATTTGCTTTGTGCATTTCTGTAAATGGATTGTATTCTTTTGTTGACACACAATACAATTCAGGGTAGTATGGGTAGGATTAGTTTGTTTGAATGAATTTTGGGTGGGAGATTTTAGACAAGACTAACCAGAATTTTCCAAATTCTTTGAGGACCTTTGTAAAAAACTTGTAAGACCTAAACAATAGAATGCTTCAAAGAGGTTAATGTATTCCTTCAACTAGGATATGTGCACCAAATGGATGCCTAGATTTTCACTCTTCCACACAATATTTGACAACCTATAACAAAATATTGAAGCAGATGAACCAACAAAGTATCTAGAAATTTCTATTTAATCATGACCTAAGGTGCACCCAAAGGTTTACAGACAATCTCTGAAGTCAAGGAAGGTAAAGTGATTTTAAATTTGTTTATCTCTTTATCAGATGAAATATCTTCTGAATGTGAGATTGCAAATGCCACTAAACTATCACAAGAAATGAGACCATTGTATGATCAAAAGAAACTCCAAACACCAGATTGCAATAGGAGCAAGAAACACAAATTGAAAACATTCTAAAACATAAGTGTATGCAAATTTTGCCAAGAGAACACAAAATAATCTAGAAATTATCAAATTTATCACTAGGGGAATGTTTCAAGAACAATATCAGAGCTTGTTGATGGATTTACAACTAAAACCAACTCAACATGATACAAATATGATGCAAAAAGGAATTAGAAATGGTTCTCAGGTGGTTTCTCAGAGAATGGGCTTTTCCTGATTTTCCCATGAAATTTTTAGTTTCCCAGGCTTCTTTAAATTCTTCCAACCCTTTGCATGAAAAATTCATGCAATATATAGCATTCCATTACAATTGATCCTTCTTTCCCAAGAAAAGAATATCCTATGGCATCTTAGTTTGTTACAAAATTCCATCATGATTTTCTGAAAGTGACATTTAACCAATTTTGTGAGGAGGAGATGCCAGGCATGCAAAAAGAAAATTATTACAATTTTTCATCATTTCTTGTCATGGGAGCATGTATTCTTCTTTTGGCACCCGCAACATCTTCCTCTTCCATCATTTCATCCTTTTCCCCTTCAAATTTCCATTCTACAACTTTTCTCTGCAATTTGGATTTGATATTTCATGTTTTGCATGAACTAGAGAAAAAGAATTTTGAAATGTGCCTTGGATCTACAAATTTACCCTCCAAGATGATTGATTTGAATCATGCAGGCCAAAACGACATGAATCCACAAAAAAATTGATGAAAAACGATGCAAAAAATGCATTTCCACACTTCTTGGAGCCAAAATGGCAGTAAAAATGTCAAAATGTATAGTTGTCATCGATCTGCCTTTCTCCCTTTAATTTGAGCCCTCCACATGTCAAAATGTGATTGGAAATGGGTTTGGGATCATTTTTTGACTTTTCAACACTTTTGGAAAAATGTAAAAAATTGACATTTTCTTCACCCTCGAGCTTGACACGTGTCCCAAGGTGGGCCCCATTGGAATCACGGTTTGATTTTATGCATTTTGCCTCTTTTTGGAAATTTGCAAAATTTCTCAATTTTTCCTATGGACCCGCACCTCTGCCTCTATCCTTGCCACGTGTCTATCGCTGATTCGCCATGCTTGTGTTCCTCCTTTCATATTTTAATCTTATTTTGCCAAAGAAAATTTTGTAACATTTCCTTCCGCATTCCTGCACCTCCGCCTTTGACTTCTCAAATGAATTTTGACTCTTTACTTTTAGGCTCACGGGTCCATTCAACATTTTTACCCCTTTGACAAATAGAGGCTAAAAACACAACTTGCCTCTATCGGCCCGCACTCCCCTCTGCCCCAGCCACATGTCTCTCTGTGATTCACTTGGTGGACCCACGACCCTTTTCACAACCTTCATCCCCTTTCCCAAAAATCAAAATTCTTCTAAGTCCTCTACCAGACCTCCATTTCCACCTGCCACGTGTCCACTTTTGATTTGTGGGTGGGATTGTACCCAATTTGAAAATGTTTCCCTCTACTCCAAAAGGCAAAAGGTTTCAGAAACCTCGATGGCCCAACCGGTTCTCCTTTGATCTAGACACTGCCACGTATTAGCAGAGGGAGGGACAAGATTTTATGGCTAAAAGATACTTGTACGACCGTCAAAAAATGCAAAATTTTCTAGAGATGCCCAAATTTGATTTTTTCTTCGCGGATGAAGAATTTTTGGAACAAAGGATAGATGAAACATGTTTTCAAACATTTTACGACCATGGAAAAGGATTTTCAAATGCATACAAGTAAAAATTGATTAATTTCGAGCCTCCATGGTCGGGAAAATGGCAGAGCCCACAAACTTGAAACATTTAGGGAAAAAAAGAAAACTCGGGATTTCTCTTAGAAAGGGGCAAGGAAAATGAGTTTGCAAACAATTCAAGGCATAAAAATGGAGACAAAACATTATATCATCCATCTCAAAAGGGAAAAATGTTTCAGGGCATGTAGAGCAAAGGGAAAAACATTACAAAATGATGGAGGGTCAAAATGGGCACCAACACGAGGATCCAGATATTTCCTTTTCTTTTTCTTCTTCATCCTTCATCTCTTCATCTTCTTGCTCGAGTGGGGTCAAAGATACATGCTCACTCTCTTCTATTTCATGTGCTTCTTTATCCAACTTCAACTTTCTTCTCTTCTTTGGTTCAGTGGTCTCCTTATGTGGAGAGAGATGAGGTGATTTACATACCGTTTGTGGGGTTCCACTTTGATTCCTTGTGCATCTAAACACTTTCTTAAACCTATGCTCCCCTTACTCAACCTCTGTATCTTCCTCTTCATCTTGTCCTTGAGGTGGAGTGGCCGTGTATTGCGACTCTTATCTATGATAAGGTTTCTTTCTTCTATGCTCTAATCCTCTAATATCTTCACACTCCTCCTCTTCACCCTCTAATTCAACAACTTCTATGGGCCTTTGCACCGGTATATTTTCTATTGTGTGTTTAACCTTGGTGACCTTGGGAGTGAAAATTAATTCTCTACATACTTATTGTTCTCCATCTTGGGTTTTAGCTGAAGATACACCATTGATGCACCTACATCTGCTATATCCAGATTTATTGGCTTACTATTCAACACCTTTGAAATGATCCTCTCAATGTAGGTGTTTCGCATTACAGAGAAAATGTTTCCGTTCCTAGAATAGAGTTACTTCTATCCTTTCATTCTCTTGAGAAACAGATAAGGGTTAGGGCTAGGAGGAATACCTATTGAATGTTGGGAAGGTGTGCGCGTACCGTAGAGAGATCAGATCGATTGTGAAGAACTCCTTTTTGGCTGGGAAGGACTACTATAAATAAGAATGCAAGACCACCAGATTTTAGTTAGACAATAAATGAGGGAACTGCCTTGGGCCCAGGAAGTATTAGTCTTCCTTTCGAAGGTGGTCAGTTCCCTTTTAATACAAATTAGTGCAAATGATAATAAAGAAGCTATTGCGAAATCATGATTTAGGTACCTCGTTACAAAGCAATAGAGACTAAACTACCAATAATAAAATGTCACGTTGTTTGTTTGGTCACTAGTCATTGATACGTTCACCTCAAGTTATAGGGATAATCTAGACTGGATCTGAGGTTGTTAGGAGACAAATAGGTAAGAGGAAGGTTTTGGGTATAAGTCATAGTGACCGATGCCGGTCACTGGATAACCAACCGCGGTTAGAGAACCGTTGCGTAGGGGATAACCGACACCGGTAGGGTCAGTAATCTAGGTGCTTCTGGATAGAGGTTGGTTGTAGGGTGATTATGGGGTTTTTAAGACCGGTGGATGGCTAAGGGAATAGTGAGATGATGGGGAAGACTCAGAGAGTGATAAAATTGTCTTCTGAGAAATACCAGGATGTATGGATGAAGGTTAAGTGTAGGGTGCTGGCAGGTGGTAGATCTAGGAGTGAGCTTATAATTACTATCAATCAAAAGACTCAAGAAATGGTGCTTAGAAACATACAAGACACTACTTACTCATTCTTGATGAAGATTCAGGTCCAAGGAATGTGGTAGTGATAGTAAGGCTTAGTTGGGATGATCCGGTATTGGAAAGTGAGCTGATGAAGCTATCCTCAGTCTTTTCCAATGCTTGAATGGGGGTGACAGTGATCCAGTGGCTCAGTTGCAGTCTTCGGCTCGATGCTCTTCTCTGCAACCTCTTCTCTTTTCTTCACTTGTCTCTGTCTTGCAAATGAATTTCTGGATCCTTTCAAATGAATTCCAGATCCTTTGTTTTTGGTTGGGGGAGCCCATTTACAGGGAACCGATGGCGGTTATGTCGCGGTCAGTAGGAACCGATGTCGGTTAAGTCAAAGTGGGCTATTTTTAGTAAAATAGCCAACTTTCCCTCCTTTTCTCCCGAGGGATTAGTTGTGGGCTTGGTCAAGTCATTATTAGGTTGGTTTTGGTGTGGGTGAGGAGTAATTAGTCATGGGTGTGGATGTAGACCAAGTTATAGGTCTTAATTAGGTTAGTTTAGGGTTAGGGCTAGGTCATGATGAGGTAGCGAAATGAGGTGGTAGGTTTAGAGATGTGGATTTATTAATTATAAGGTAATTAATAAATAATTGTGCAAGGTTTAGGTGGTGAAGTTAGGTTGTGAAATGAGATGCGGGGCACAGGGTGTCGTAAGACACAAATTTGGTGTCTACATTAGCCCCTTGTTGTCGTGTAGTTTGTCTTGTAAAGTCTGCACTGACAATAATAAGAAGTGGTTGCCCCAGTTAAGGGTATAGGTAATCCCCCTCAAATCTATCATAGATTGAGGTGATGTGAAATCAGGGATAGGGTTGATAAAGGGTGAATGATGATGAGATGATGATAAGATGGTGGGGTAAGTTCAAGGAGGCGGGACGCACGTCAAAATGCGATAATGTGTGACCAGGTACATGGTTTGAAGAGAAAAAAAGCAATTCATAGGCAAAGGTCGATAGTTTATCCAAACAAGGTTGATATAATCCTGGTATCCAAGGCATAGGAAGTAGCTCCAAGGGATATAATGGGTAAGGTACATGAATGTTTAGGCATGTTCGGCAGTACCAAATGGTTGGTTTGGTTGAGATAAACATCACAGTCTCTGTCTAGGAAAAGTTGGTCGGCTTTTCAAGTCAAGTATCCTAATCATGCTAAAACACGAATAGGTGAGCCTGATTGAACAAAAAGTTACATGATGGGTGGATAAAATTGTAATTTACGGGTTTTGGGTGAGGTACTTAATTGGTGCGGCCTTGGGTCGGGCCAAGTGATGAGTGAGGGCCTTGGGTGGGTCTGATTGGTGGGGTGCGGCCTTGGGTCGGGCTGGATTGGGTGGTTGTGGCCTTGGGTCGGGCCTGATTGGGTGGTTGCGGCCTTGGGTCGGGCCAAATGGTTGGTTGCGGCCTTGGGTCGGGCCAAATGGTTTATTGTGGCCTTGTGTCGGGCCAAGTGATTGGTTGCGGCCTTGGGTCGGGCCGGTTGGTTTGTTCTTGCCTAAGGTTGGGCCTAATGGTTGGTTGTGGCCGTGGGTCGGCCTGATTGGTTGGGTGCGGCCTTGGGTAGGGCTGGTTAATTGGTTGCGCCATGGGTCCAGCTTTGATTGGTTGGAGGGTGTGGCCTTGGGTAGGGCACTGGTTGGTTGGTTCAAGGCCGTGGGTCGGGCTGATTGGGTGGTTGCGGCCTTCCAGTCTAGCCTAATGGTTGGTTGCGGCTGTTGGTTGGGCCAAATGGTTGGTTGCGGCCTTGGGTCAAGCCAAATGGTTGGTTGTGGCCGTGGGTTGGGCTGATTGACGTCAAAATAAGGCTAGTCAGCAAAGCCAAGGGTAGGTGATGCGGGAAAAAGTGGAGATTGGTGGATAAGGGCGGGAGTAAGGGGAAGGAAGTTGGTAACCGATATCGGTTAGAAGACCGATACCGGTATTCTAGGGCACGAAATAACCGGTATCGGTTATAGGTCAAAACCTATAAAAAGAAAAATACGGCATGTCATTGTCACTTTGTGAATTTGAGCACCCAATTTTAGCTGTTTGAGGTGTGAAGTGAGTTTGTTGAGTTTGTGGGCTGAGTTGGCACCAGTTAAGTGGAGGAGTGAGTGATTGGTAGACCCCAGCGAGCAGGAGGTAGAGTTTGATTGGTTGAGGACCCAGTGAGGAGATTTGAAGCCATGGTATGGCCAGGAGGAGCGGGAGGTGTTGGACCAGGCTGGACCACCGCCACTTATCCCACCATGACAACGTGTAGACATACCGGTGAGGCTCGAACTCCTACCTATGTGAATTTAATGAGTTTAACTTAGATTTGGGTTTTGGGTAGGAATCCAAAATTGAATAAAATAATTAATGAATGGATGTAATTTGCAAAATGGAGTGGGTAGGTAGGCTAGTTAGGTCAAAATGGCGGGGTGGATAGGTTTTAGGGTTTTGTTGTCGGTAAATAGGTAGAAATAGGTCAAAATGTGTTTTGCGGGCCATTTTGGGTTCAAATTGATTGATGGGACGATGACCGGCCAGATCGGTCACTAGCGGCGGACTGGCATCGGTCACATAAAATAGTTTGTATACATTGTTTGGGTGAGACAACGTCGGTCATAGGTCGTCGTGGCGTCGACACATATAATTTACTTGGGGGACCGATGGCGGTCGAAGGTGACCGTACCCGGTCAAGCATGGGTAGGAGTTGTGGTTTTTGTTTGTTGTTCAAATTTTGTCATGTTGTTTTGTTTTTTTGTTTGGGGGTGAAGGGGGAGGGAGTAGAGTTGATAGGAAACATGATTGGGTGTGGGGGAAATGGGGTTGTTGGGGGGCTGGTTTGGGTAGGATAGATTAGGTGTTGTGTATGAAGTAGAAGGTGCTAAATTGGGTGGGGTATAATTAGATGACTAGAGTAGATTAGGGTGGTTGGTAGGGTGTGAGATAAGTAAAGGGGATATCGTAGATGTATAGGGTTAGATAGGTGGGTGTAGATGTGTGTTATAGAGTCGGGTTGTGTAACATCGTCATTTTTATACATTAGTACAAGCAATTTTTTTTTTTGATAAATGCTTCCATGGTTCTAAATACATAATTTAGAACTCACAAATCAAAACAACCATTCTCATAACAGATAACCATATGCAGCTGTAATGACTCGGAGTACCTCCAATCTATTCATTCCATGACTCGGTAATCTACCGATCTATTCATGAGTATTAAGAGTTGGCGTTTTTATTTAACACATCACTCTTGAGGTTCTCTTCCCTATTCTGGGATCTAGAATGCTCTATCAAGGAACCTATCTGAATAATTGCTACTATTATTCATCGGCATCTCATCCCTTAGACTAGGTGACTTAGGACAACGCAATCAAGCAACTTGCGATACTTTGGCCAAAGATTTGAAAAATAATGCTTATGTCTCGTATTCCTTGATGGCATACTCGTCAATCTGGAATACGTCCTTCACCCCATTCCTATGTTATGTAGAATGTCTTATACTGACTTCTATCAGTCTCTCCTATCCCAAGTTATTCACTCAGGAATGGATTAGTAAGATGACAACGTTATAGGGATGCTCCCAAGGACTAGGGATACGCTGACATACTGGGTCAACCCTAGTTAATCCAGTGTGTCAAGATACCCCGAGTCTCCTAGGGCAGCCTTATAACGTGACCACATTCCTAATCAGTCCCAGAGTAACTTGTTCGAGTTTAAGGTGTAAATCTTAACGATCAATGCAAAGGGTGTCGTCATAAGTCACCTGCATTGTTGTATCTTCGAGAAGATCCTAATCTTCTCGAAGGTACAACCCTGTAGTTGACTTATGCCGTCAACCTTTAAATCCGCCTCAAAAAGATCTACTTATTAATAAGTGTTACACACGTTGAGTTAAAATTATACTAAAAGACGCTCCCTTAAGGTTAGTCTTTCCCAATCCCTGGGTTCCTCACCTTAGAATTACCTTTCATAGTAAAACCCATTACACAAGAGAAGTTATTAAGACTTGAGGTCCCTTCAAGGAGTTCATAGAATATACATAATTCTATATCAACGAAATTGGACAATAACTCTCATCCTTCACATGAGATTGCTAACCAAACCCTTTTTAGGTTTATATCAGTTCTCATAACTGAATTTATATCTTACTTAATAGTATCGAGATATAGTGATTAAGAATCCAATTAAACGTTGTCCTGACTTAGATTAAGACTAGGAAGTAATAATTTATTCAGCTTGTTTAGCTTCCTGCTCAGGTTTATTTTAACCCTAGCTTCCAGAAAGACAGTGATCTAAATTCCAATTTAGCTTTAGATAGAACATACTAGAACTACTAAACAATCATAAGTATTCAGTCACATAATCTTGCAAGCTTACTTAGATAATCACAAAAGTCTCCAAATTATACAATAATAATAATGCTCTCAAGATCATTCGAACCGAAGAAGATCAACCCAACAAGATACGAATGCAAACACATAAGTAACAAATACCTCTTTCCATTCCTTTCAGAACTAATCAAATACATTTTATGCATTCAGCATACTTGATACAATACTCAACAGAAAAAGAACATCTTTCTTCAAGTAGTACATTTAGAGAATCAAGTTGTAATTCATCATAAAACCAAATTAAACAATCTGATCATCCTATCAGATCTGCGTGCTTTTACCACTTACGGCAACCATCTGCAAAAATTGTCAACACGGGTCAGTTCGATGAACTGAGCATGATAAGCACTAACTCTTAAAACAATTGCAATCCACCAATTGTTTTCATTAAACAACCTGTTTAAATGAAATCAATTCACCAAACATGTAAACATATTTCAGATTATGCTCTTGTAATACAATAAAACTATACACGCGTAACTCATATTATAGTTACTAAATAGTCCTAGATACCTTCCAGATATTTCATCATAAACGTTAGTGACCAAGAAGAACCAATGCATCTAAAACAACTATCCATCTGAATCCCAAGGACAGCAAACATCAGACAGACCATTACATTCAACATAGTAAAATGAATATCATAACAATACATGATTCCATCAGTATGTTAAAACAATTCCAAAAGTTAGATAAAAATATATCAACAAATACTTTACAACAGAAGAGAAAGAAAACGAGTCATTCATATTTCCCTTCAAATCAAGCTCATGACTGTACCGTCTCCTCAAGAGTAAAGCATTCACCTTATACGCATGCGAATAAGTCAGACGAGACCACAAGAAGAACCACAGTTTTGTTAAAATTTAAATAAAACAACTTCCTGTAGTTTACTAGCAATACAATAGCTCTCGCGCCAAGGCAGTGATGAATAATCTATCAAATAGACTCCACATAACCTTCCATACTAATCAACAATGATAAAATAACCAATGCCATCACTTGTCGAGGTACAGTTAACATCTCATTAGTTCATTCAAGCTCACGACTAGATATTCATACTAATGAAGACGTAATCATGCACAAACACGACAACAATCCCACTCAATAACATACGACTCAATCTAGTCCCTACTAAAACTCGCAAGGACTTAGATCAAAAGCCGAAATTCCATAACAAGATTTTCCTCGAGTTTCCTCCTATGCCAAGCTACTACGGATTACAACAAGGTCTCAAACCAAGTATAGTTTGAAAAGAAAGCCCTTCCTTTACTTTCCACAGAAGCGGATAGAAAGGGACACAAGAATATTAAAAAGGAGTCTGAACGTTATGCACACACAAGTGAGGGTTTAAATCAAAAATCAAGCCAACTCGCAACATTTCAAATCTCCAACAGTATCCATACCACTAATGCTCAAAACAAGGTTTAGATTGAAGTTGCTTTCATGCGACCACAACTCAAGAATCATAACAGTATTCACAACTGAGATTATTCAGAAAGGAAAACATAATATACGCCTCTAGGATTAAAAAGGAGTCTTACCATGTGGTATTCTTCAAATAAACTTCTACAGAAGTAGAAAGATACAAGATACATATCAAATTCAAGAATTCTAACTATACCAATAACATAC
Source organism: Taxus wallichiana var. yunnanensis (assembly GCA_018340775.1). Classification (NCBI taxonomy): domain Eukaryota; kingdom Viridiplantae; phylum Streptophyta; class Pinopsida; order Cupressales; family Taxaceae; genus Taxus; species Taxus wallichiana. Next base: position 279,262,541 of record CM031235.1, on the reverse strand, counting down.
AGTATTCACGACTGAACTTCTACAAAGGTAGAAACGTATGTTACCTTTCCAGGACTCAAAAAGGAATCGAACCCGTATAGTATTCTTGATTAAACTTCTGTAACAGTTAAAACTCTATCTATTCAAGGATTCCCACAATATCCAAAATCATACAGTATTCACGACAAAGCTTCTAGAGAAGCTGAAATACAAGATTTATCTTAATTTATTACCTCCTTTGCCAATAGGCTAGTTGAATAAATGTATCGAATTTATTACGGCCCACGATCAAGACCTTACGATATTACGATATCGGGAACCAATTCATTTAACACAATCGACGAGTTAGACTAGGAATAGCTTATTCAACGCATTGGACCTTTGACCTACGTAAGGTCTATAATTTTAGTTCATCTCGAATAAACTTAAAGCATCACTTGGATCAATGCCACTGATCCAAGGCTGGGTCTTATAGATGGATAAATCCACAATTCATTCCGAGGTCAGATTAAACTCAGGTGCAAAATGAAAGAAATAAAAGAGTCCAATCATATTCCGACTCAGTCAAAGATCTTCAATTACAAAGAAGATACAGTCCATATCAAGCATGACTTCACAATCAAAGGAACACATCCTTTTACAAAAGAAATCACATATCAACACTTGAATGCTCAGGAGGAAGTAACAACAGTTCAGAGTGTTACATGCTTCCCTCCTAAAAGATTCATCGTCCCGATGATTACATATTCGATTAACCTTCAGGTCAACCAATTTATTAGTTCATAAAACAATGCGACTATTTCCAACTTAAATAGTTCCAGAAATCAATGTCACAACACATTTTATTTCTGAATAATGTTTGCCTCCATCTGGCTTTCATATAAACTTGAAAAAGATAAGTTCATAAAAGAAATGTTTTCTCATAGATTTCATTACGTTAAAAAGAAAAGGAAAAGCAATTTTCATCTCTTCCGATTTTCCCAAGTTGCACTTTCTTCATTAAAGCTGGTCCCCTTTGGACCTTACATTCTTGTATTTCACGATTTCTCAAATGCAATTGGCGAGTTTCCAGCACTCGTGTGGGTTTAACCACGATTATTCCCGGGTCTTGGACCTACAAGGAATTCCAATTTAAAACATGTGACGAGATCTGAAACGTATTTCTTAAGCAAAGAAATATGGAAAACATCATGCATACGAGATAAAGCGGTGGTAATGCTAATCGATAAGCTACGAGATTGATTATTTCGACAATTTTGAAAGGTCCCACGTAATGAGGTGACAACTTGGCAGCCTTGCCAAAAGTTATAGAACTCTTTCGGGTTTAACACGAAGAAAAACCTTCTCACCAAGCTCAAACCTTGATCAACCCACTTAAGGTCATCATAGCTCTTACGCCTATCCGCTACTTCCTTTAATCGTTCATGAATAGCTTAACTTGTCTATTTCTATTTCAATGAGGATCTCTGGTCCAATTACCACTCTATCCTTGACACTATCCCATGCTAATGTGGGTTACTCGCACTTCCTTCCATAAAATGCTTCAAATGGTGCCATTTTAAGAGATGAGTGATAAGTGTTGTTGTATGCGAATTCAACTAATGGAAGATACTCTTCCCATTTATCTTGTTGATCCATACAATACATTCGCAACATGTCTCTCAACACTTGATTTACCCTCTCGGTTTGTCCATCCGTTTCCGAATGATATGCGAACTGAAGTTTAGTTTCGTTCCAAGAGTTGTATTAAGCGTTTGCCAAAACCTTGGCGTCATTCTTGGATCCTGTCGAGATATAATCAGTGCACGGTACACCATGTAATCTGAAAATTTCGTGTACGAATCTTTTGGCGAACACTGGTGAATCATCCTTTATATTTCCAGCGATGAAATGAGCTACCTTAGTTAGTTTATCTACAACTACCAGGATAACATCATGTTTATTCCTGGACATGGGTAACCCTTGTACAAATTCCATGGTTATTACTTGCCATTTGTACTGCGGTATGCTATGAGGATATAACAATCCAGCAGGGTGCATATGTTCTACCTTAACCCGCTGACATTCCAAACAATGAGTCACAAAATCAATGACATCCTTTTTCATACCTTTCCAAAAGTATTGTTGTTTCAGATCAGCAAGCATTTTTGTGATACCCGGGTGTCCGAGAGAAAGGTGAATTATGAAATTCAACTAACAACTTCTTTCTCAAATCATTGGCCATGCAGTCACGTATACCCTGTTTTCATAACAAGATTCCTTCATTATCAAAATGAAAACCTTTATACCTTTCATCATTAGGTTTTTTGCAAGCGCCGCTTTTACTCTTGAAAGTAAATATCAGATTCGAGGCACTTTTTACCTCATCCTTAAACTAAGTTCTTAATGTTATAAGAGCAGAAATGTGCCTCCTACGACTTAGAGCATCTGCTACTCTATTCTCCTTCCCTTTGATGTAGCTAATATCAAAATCATATTGTGATAAAAATTCTAACCACCTTCTCTGTCTGGCATTTAGATTAGGCTGAGTGAAAATATATTTCAGTCCTAAGTGATCAGTTTTCAACTCAAAAGGTTTCCCAAGTAAATAGTGTCTCCAGACTTGAAGTGCATGAACAATGGCAGCAAGCTCCAAATCATGAGGAGCATAATTCAGCTCATGTAACTTAAGTTTTCTACTTTCATATGCTATGACTTGATCATTTTGTAACAAAACACCTCAAGGCCTTCCCGAAGCATCCGTTACATTGATAAAGCTCCCATTAGGGTGCAGTACAGCTAATATAGGTGCGGAAGTCAATGGCTTTTCAGGACTTTTGAAAGCCGCTTCGCACTTATCATTCTAAATAAATTTCTTATCCTTCTTCTACAATGAAGTTATTGGTGCAAACCACTTTAGAAAATCCTTAACAAATTTTCTATAGTAACCAACAAGACCCATGAAGCTTCTTACTTCGTGCACATTCTTTGGTGCAGGCCACTCAGTTATTGCCACTATTTTTGAAGGATCTACAGCAATTCCTTCCTTGCTAATGACATGACCCAAATAGTGAACTTCTAAATCAAAGAAAGAACATTTGGATAACTTACCATACAACTTTCTTTTTCTCAAAATTCCCAAAACTATCTTCAAATGCTCATTGTGCTCCTCAACGCTTTTAGAATAAATGAGAATATCATCCAAGAATACAAGTACAAACTTGTCCAAATATTCTTGAAAGATATTGTTCATTAAGTTCATAAAAGTTCATGGGTGCATTAGTTAATCAAAGGGTAGAACCGTGAATTCATAATGTCCGTACCTTGTTCGAAAAAGCTGTTTTATGAATATCTTCTTCTCTAATCCTTAGCGATGATAACAAAATCGAATATCTATCTTAGAATAGACCATTGCCCCACGCATCGATCAAATAGATCGTCGATCCTTGGAAGTGGGTATCTATTCTTGATTATTGCTTTATTCAACATCCGATAATCAATACACACACCTAAGTGTTCCATCCTTCTTTTCACAAATATTACAGCGCCCCAAGGTGAAACACTTGGTCTAATCAAACCTTTAGTCAAAATTTCTTGCAATTATGCCTTAAGCTCGACTAACTCTGTAGTAGTCATCCGATAAGGTGCTTTGGAAATAGGTTCAGTTCCTAGTTTGATTTCGATGGTGAAGTCAAATTCCCTCTTGGGTGGTAACCCTGGTAATTCTTTTAGGAAAAACATCCCTGAAACTTTGTAGCAGAGGAAATCGTTTCATGTAATCACCATCTTCTTCTGAAAATTCAGATATCTTTACTACATAAAGGGTACATCCTTTGTTTTTAGCCTTTTTAAGCTGCATAGCTGACAGTTTTCTAACTAAAATTTCCCGTTTCACACCTTGAATCTCTGTTGTTTCCAGCTGATCATCTAAACATTTTATGTTCTTTTAAATAGTGATCTACTTTTGCTTTATGGTCAGCTAACCAATTGACACTAATGACAAGTGTCATACGATCCTAAAGGTGTAACATAGAGGTCAACTTCCGTGGAGAAATTAGGTAAGTCAAGGACTGCCCCAAAAAGACACATACTCACCTTTGTATGAACAGAGTTATTACCATATCTTTATACGGTCAAGATTTATCCATTTTTCCAGCTTTTCTCTTAAGTTTAGAAGCAAGTTTATTAGAAATGAAACATTCAATAGCTCTGTATCAAAAAAAGAATAGTAGCGGTATGCCAAATAACTTACCCGGAACTTCTATATGTGTCACTTGCTTTTGACTTGCTTGCCTCTTGTAGCATGTATCTTATCTTTGTCATTGATTACGATCATCCTTCTTCAAAGGGCGATTTGCGTAGTGGTCTTTGCCACAATTGTGACCTCTTACAGGTCCCCTTTTAGGCTCAAAATTGCCTCCAGTCTTGTAATTATCACGTTGTCCTCCATAGGGCTTCTGCCCATTGTTATAATTTTTGGCAAAATTATCCCTTACATTTCCAGCAAAGAGGCTTATTTGCTCATTGCTTTCTTATTATTATCCCCTGAAACTTACTTTTTTTCCAAACTTTTTCCATGGTCGCTTTTTGGGTGCAAGAGAGGTTGAAGAAGGGTTTGCAATCTTCTTCCGCACTTCCTCTTTATGAGCAGAAATAGCCTTTAATTTCTATTCTTGTCTTATGGCCTTTTCAACAACTCCTTCCATAGTGGTTGGACTGTGAACATCGACCTCTCCCCCTATCATGGGATTCAATCCCATGATGAATTTCCGTATCCACGAACTTCGTCAATTTGATTTGATCTGCGGTACATACTTGAGGAGTTTTGTAAACCACTCCCAATATTCGCCACCGTTAGCTTCCCTTGAGCTAAGTTCGAATTCTGTCATTTTCGATCATGGAAAAGTTTTGGCAGCCAATGTTGCCTAAAATAGCCTTTGAATTGATCCCAAGTAATATTTGTCTCATCAATATTTAGCTCTACTTTACGGCTATCCCACCACGAAGATGCTTCGTGGGAAAGCCGATAGGCTCCCCAAATAGCTTTGGTTTCCTCGAGAAGTTTCTTATTGCAAATTACTTCTCCATTTTCTTTGAGCCGAGTTCTCGGCTCCATCACCTAATGTGGTGTCATCATACTTAGGTGGGCTTATCCTTTTATATCATTAGTGAGTTCTACCGCTAACCTGGCCTTTTTGTTTTCGGTTGGACAGTGCATTTCAAAGCATTAATATCAACACCCATATCGGGGTTGTCCTCAGGAGGTTGCTGATTGTTATTACCAGCTTCATCATCCTCCTCATTTCCCATCACCTGCTATTCAAGTACAGCTAAACGATCTCTTGTGTCCAACAGGGCAGCAAGGATCTCATCAATTTTCTAGGTTGTTTCCGCCCCTCCTTGGGTGGAGCATTATTCGCAACATTGCCCCTTGTTCTAACCATTTTTCATTACAATAAAATTCAAGTTTTCATCGGATTATGGACCTGATAGGTCCAAGAGCTGCAACCTTCACTCGATACCAAGATGTAACATCCTCATTTTTATACATTAGAACAAGTAATTTTTTTATAAATGCTTCCTGGTTCTAAATACATAATTTAGAACTCACAAATCAAAACAACCATTCTTATAACAGATAACCATATGCAGCTGTAATGACTCGGAGTACCTCCGATCTATTCATTCCATGACTCGGTAATCTACCGATCTATTCATGAGTATTAAGAGTTGGCATTTTTTTATTTAACACATCACTCTTGCGGTTCTCTTCCCTATTCTGGGATTCAGAATGCTCTATCCAAGGAACCTATCTGAATAATTGTTACCATTATTCATCGGCATCTCATCCCTTAGACTAGGTGACTTAGGACAACGCAATCAGTAGCTTGCGATACTTTGGCCAAAGATTTGAAACATACTACTTATGTCTCGTATTCCTTGACGGCATACTCGTCAATCTGGAATATGTCCTTCACCCCATTCCTATGTTATGTAGAATGTCTTATACTGACTTCTGTCAGACTCTCCTGCCCCAAGTTATTCACTCAAGAATGGATTAGTGAGATGACAACGTTATAGGGATGCCCCCGAGGACTAGGGATACGCTGACATACTGGGTCAACCCTAGTTAATCCAATGTGTCAAGATACCCCGAGTCTCCTAGGGCAGCCTTATAACGTGACCACGTTCCTAATCAGTCCCAGAGTAACTTGTTCAAGTTTAAGGTGTAAATCTTAACGATCAATGCAAAGGGTGTCATCAAAGGCCACCTGCATTGTTGTATCTTCAAGAAGATCCTAATCTTCTCGAAGGTACAACCTTGCAGTTGACTTGTGCCGTCAACCTTTAAATCCACCTCGAAAAGATCTACTTATTAATAAGTGTTACACACGTTGAGTTAAAATTATACTAAAAGATGCTCCCCTAAGGTTAGCCTTTCCCAATCCCTGGGTTCCTCACCTTAGAATGACCTTTCTTAATAAAACCCATTACACAAGAGAAGTTATTAAGACTAGAGGTCCCATCAAGGAGTTCATAGAATATACATAATTCTAAATCAACGAAATTGGACAATAACCCATAATCTTCACATGAGATTGCCAACCAAACCCTTTTTAGGTTTATATCAGTTCTCATAACTGAATTTATATCTTACTTATTAATATCGAGATATAGTGATTAAGAATCCAATTAAACGTTGTCTTGACTTAGATCAAGACTAGGAAGTAATAATTTATTCAGCTTGTTTAGCTTCCTGCTCAGGTTTATTTTAACCCTAGCTTCCAGAAAGACAGTGATCTAAATTCCAATTTAGCTTTAGATAGAACATACTAGAACTACTAAACAATCATAAGTATTCAGTCACATAATCTTGCAAGCTTACTTAGATAATCACAAAAGTCTCCAAATTATACAATAATAATAATGCTCTCAAGATCATTCAAACCGAAGAAGATCAACCCAACAAGATACGAATGCAAACACATAAGTAACAAATACCTCTTTCCATTCCTTTCAGAACTAATCAAATACATTTTATGCATTCAACATACTTGATACAATACTCAACAGAAAAAGAACATCTTTCTTCAAGTAGTACATTTAGAGAATCAAGCTGTAATTCATCATAAAACCAAATTAAACAATCTGATCATCCTATCAGATCTGCGTGCTTTTACCACTTACGGCAACCATCTGCAAAAATTGTCAACACGGGTCAGTTTGATGAACTGAGCATGATAAGCACTAACTCTTAAAACAATTGCAATCCACCAATTGTTTTCATTAAACAACCTGTTTAAATGAAATCAATTCACCAAACATGTAAACATATTTCAGATTATGCTCTTGTAATACAATAAAACTATACACGCGTAACTCATATTATAGTTACTAAATAGTCCTAGATACCTTCCAGATATTTCATCATAAACGTTAGTGACCAAGAAGAACCAATGCATCTAAAACAACTATCCATCTGAATCCCAAGGACAACAAACATCAGATAGACCATTACATTCAACATAGTAAAATGAATATCATAACAATACATGATTCCATCAGTATGTTAAAACAATTCCAAAAGTTAGATAAAAATATATCAACAAATACTTTACAACAGAAGAGAAAGAAAATGAGTCATTCATATTTCCCTTCAAATCAAGCTCATGACTGTACCGTCTCCTCAAGAGTAAAGCATTCACCTTATACGCATGCGAATAAGTCAGACGAGACCACAAGAAGAACCACAGTTTTGTTAAAATTTAAATAAAACAACTTCCTGTAGTTTACTAGCAATACAGTAGCTCTCGCGCCAAGGCAGTGATGATTAATCTATCAAATAGACTCCACATAACCTTCCATACTAATCAACAAACGAGAAAATAACCAATGCCATCGCTTGTCGAGGTACAGTTAACAGCTCATTAGTTCAGTCAAGCTCACGACTAGATATTCATACTAACAGAAGACGTAATCATGCACAAACACGACAACAATCCCACTCAGCAACATACAGCTCAATCTAGTCCCTACTAAAACTCTGCAAGGACTTAGATCAAAAGCCGAAATTCCATAACAGTATTTTCCTCAGAGTTTCCTCCTATGCCAAGCTACTACGGATTACAACAAGGTCTCAAACCAAGTATAGTTTGAAAAGAAAGCCCCTTCCTTTACTTTCCACAGAAGCGGACAGAAAGGGACACAAGAATATTAAAAAAAAGAGTCTGAACGTCATGCACGCACAGCGAGGGTTTAAATCAAAAATCAAGCCAACTCGCAACATTTCAAATCTCCAACAGTATCCATACCACTAATGCTCAAAACAAGGTTTAGATTGAAGTTGCTTTCATGCGACCACAACACAAGAATCATAACAGTATTCACAACTGAGATTATTCAGAAAGGAAAACATAATATACGCCTCCAGGATAAAAAAGGAGTCTTACCCATGTGGTATTCTTCAAATAAACTTCTACAGAAGTAGAAAGATACAAGATACATATCAAATTCAAGAATTCTAACTATACCAATAACATACAGTATTCACGACTGAACTTCTACAAAGGTAGAAACGTATGTTACCTTTCCAGGACTCAAAAAGGAATCGAACCCGTATAGTATTCTTGATTAAACTTCTGTAACAGTTAAAACTCTATCTATTCAAGGATTCCCACAATATCCAAAATCATACAGTATTCATGACAAAGCTTCTACAGAAGCCAAAATACAAGATTTATATATATTAAGGATTCCAACCGTGCCAATAATAATAATTATTCACAATCAGGCTTATACAGAAGCAAAATACTGGTTTCATAACAAGGACTCCAACTGAGTCCATACAACAATATTCACTCTAAGCTTATACAGAAGAGGAAAACATAATATACGCATCAATAGTTCAAAAAGAATCGAACCCAAGTAATATTCTCAATCAAAAACTCCTTCAGAAGTCAAAATACTATCAACTCAAGGATTCCAACGGGATTCAATAACATAATGTATTCCCGACTGTACTTCTTCAGAAACCAAGACATAATTTCATTTCAAGAAGTTCAACAGCCTCAATAACATATATTACTTACGACATAAATTAAACAGAAGTCGAAATATTATGTACATTCAAGAATTCCAACAGTATCCTTTTCAACAAGTGAAAACGGCAAGGTATCGACTGAAGTCTGAACCCAACAAGAGAACAATTCATGGACTCCCACGGAACCGAATTCGTGTATTTTCCTTGCAAGCATTTCTTCAAAATCTAACCGAAATGCAAAACACAGCAAGATAGTGCAACAGTTCGAAACACAATACACACCCATCAAGGGTTTACTTGAAAAATCGAGCCAGTAAGAAGATACAGCAACTAAATCACACAAGCTACCATAAAAACCAACTGAACCCAAAAATCATCTGAACAGAGTTGTTCTAATGAAATCATTTGAAAGAAAGCAAGATTTTTAAAGGTTAGGGCCTAACATGCCTGGTAATGCCGCTTAAAAATCGAAGAAGACCACTGAAAGAGCTCAAGCCTTCTTCTCTTTTTCCACGTTAGATTCAACAACAATAATTTGTTATTTCCATGCCTTATAAACTTTCCTTGACAGAGAAAAGAGCGAGTTACACTCATATTTTCCATGCAACACCAAGTAGACTAGTGCGAAGAACCAGTGATCAAACAGAGAGAAAACTGGAGTGCATGAAAACCCAAACAAACTACCAGTTTTCCATTTTGCATGTCTTCCCGAGAAATCCGAGCTCGAAGACCGAGTTCATTAATTGTATTAACTCCAAAATTCCCGCTCAATCTCCATTGCCACCGACCGCCATAGTTGGCGATGGATAAAAACAATTCAAAGACCATTTCTAACTTTGGCGACTCTGCCACGTCAGCCTCACTAGCCGTTTGAAACTTCCACTAAATCCCTGTCCTTCATACTTATCCATCCCATTTAATGCCATAGAAACTGCCGCCCATGGCTCGCACCCCTTCATAGGTCCCCTTTCTTCCTTGTTCATTAGTTAGGTTAGAAGCATAGGTTAGGATTTAAGATGCTACTTAGTCTAACCTCCTTAGCGCTAGGTTACTAACTTAGAACATTTAGCTTATAGCTTAGGCCTAGGTTAGATTAACATTAATCTAACCCATAGGTTATAGTTTAGTTTTAGGTTACTAACCTTAATAAATCCAGTTTAGGTCTAACATTTAAAATGTTCAGAATAAGAACCTACAGACATACATTCACGAAAAGGATTCACTCAAAACATCCCATTTTAAAATACCAGAACAAGGGAATTTTTTTTTTTATTTTTATATATAACGTTCTCTGTTATGAATTATAAAATTCAAACACACGTTCAAGTTTTAACAATTGTTCTCTGCCCAAACAACACAGTTTGGATCACACAATTTCTTTTTTAAAATGAATGTTCCCTATTCGCATATTTACAATATGGAACACACATTCAATGCCATTCAATCTTATAACAGATTCTATATGCTGCTGTAAATGACTCGAGGAACTGCCGATCTTCCATTTTCATGGCTCGGAGTTTCAACGATCCTTCATTTCATGACTCGGCAACAACCGATCCTTCATGTTCATGACTCGGCAACAACCGATCCTTCATGTTCGTTTATGCATGGTATATTATATATACCTGTTCTCATAACCGTTTCCGGTTATCGAAGTGATCCATTTAAGAAGCCTATCGAATATACATTCTTGCGATATTCATCGACATCTGCATCTTAAATTAAGTGATAAGGACAACGCATGACCAGCAATTGCGATACTTTGGCCAAAGATTTTCACATGCTTTGCATGATCATATTCTGGATGTTATACACATCAGCGGAATACATCCTTCACTTCACTTCACTGTTATCTAGAATGGTCTTTCTGGTTCTACCAGTCCTCTTCGTTTAAGGTTAGTTTAAACTTCCAATTACAGTTAGTAATATGAGCGAATATAGGAAGGCACTCCGGTAACTAAAGATACGCGAGACCTACGGTGTCGTTTCCCCACGACCCCGTGTGTCTAGTTATCTTTAGTATTCAGAGTCACTCCGTATACCAGATCATACTCCTATCCCCATCCACAATTACACATTCACCTATGTATTCTTGATGTTTTAATTCGGGAGGGCATTGCAATATGTCAAGCTATGACACGGTGTGTCGTCATGAAGACCCCGTCTTTCATGGAGACACCTTCTTTAGTTGGCGTATGCCAATGTCTCTGAGAATTTCCCCATCGAGAATACACATCTGCTCAGTGTGCTTAGGATACGATTTTAATAATTAAAATCAACTTTCAGCATTCGTGCTGATCCCTTGATCCTCGTTTCCGTTGCAGTTGCATATAGCTAAGAGGGACTAAACCGTCCATTAGCTTGCTATGCATCTTCTCCTTCGTATCGAAGGGCTACATTTCCCTACTTGGTTCACTTCTTAATCATTGGATTAAGCAGTCCGTACCGACGGACGTGATAAGTTTAACCTATTAAACTTAGCCAAGATTTTCCAAGCTATGACTAAATTCAGAATTCTAACTTATTAGGCGTCATTTAAAGCGAGGTCTAATTCCCAAGAAATGTATTCATTTGTTCTCCTTAACGTTATATGGTTAAGGTCCATTAGTTATGGATATACTTATCCTATATCCTTTATTACGAATTTAACACGAGATCATTAATGGAGCTCGAAAGCGAAGTTCGATTACTCAGAAGTTTAATTGGTATTCCTTAGCTCTAAGCTAATCACGAATACCTTCGATTATGGAATCATATTCTTCCTAATCCTTATAATGTCAATTAAAAATTCATCTTTACCCAAGTATGAATTAATTGCATTTTTCAACTTAAAAGTTGCATTTAGGTAAGAATAGATATCGGTTTCCATTTAACATCCATCGAGGACAATTAAACAAATCCAATCAAGAAATAACATTATATTTCCAATTTAGACAACAATTCAAGCTGATATAAACATTAAAATATCACACATGTAATTGTATTCAATATTTTATGTCATAATCGTACAATAGCCAATCCAGCTGATTGGGCATGGTTTACATAAATCATCCATACAACTCATAGATAGAAGAATATACTTTCTTCTTTTCACAATTCCTCGAAGAGGAATAAAAGCGACAATTACAATACATCATCAACAAATCAAGAAGCATCAGAAAACAGCCAAGTCTTCATTCTAATCAAATTCCATCTGCAAAATGAATTGCGGGTGGATTGATAGGTGAGCATATTAAGCACTTATCCTTAAAATAAGGTGCTTGACTAATTTGTCTCAATAAAAGAACCCTGCTTTTATGAAACGCGGTTAAACATCAATCACGAAATAGGCACAAAAGAAAGATCAGCAAAACATTTGAACTATCAAAATATCATCACAATCAGCCAAAGAAGCTGCTGTCCCCGTTTTCCACATAATCATTTACAAGTCTCAATTTACAATATTTGTAAAGTTAGGAATACAAGTAACTTACTTGCATGATATAACATACGATTATCCTTTCCACGTCTTTCATTAATAATAAATGCAAAGGATGAAACTAAGCTGAAATGTAAATCCATTACTTTCCTTTCAGTTCGTGCATCACATTAGATTCCAAACAATCAAGTATAGACAAGAAAGCAAACAGCAATGCATATAGTTGCTCCCATCTTAGCACTATAAAAATTCATTATTCACGAATTACCGATTTTCCAACTGAATGAAGGAAGAAAATATCATTTTCCAAGTCATTCATTCATATCTCTATTTCTTTCCACATGATTTGTCCTAAAAAGTGGAATCAAAGCGAAAGACAAATCAAGATAACAGTTCAGAGTGAAACTTACAAAATCCAATCAGAATTCACTTTCTAGCAGTAAGAGTAATTTCATTTATAATCCGCTTTAATTGAAAACAGGGAAGAATTCATCATCCATATCCATACTTCATTTGAATCAGACTCATATAAAAATCCGATACAGGTTAGTACAACATTATGTTCATCCTAGGTCAAACAGTATAAGGATGCAGACCATATATTTACCATACTTAAAGAAACCATATTTCTTTCACTGTATGATAAACAGATAACAGTTATACAATCATGCAATCTATTAATCTCATGATTTCCAAATTCCATGAACGTAATCCCGTTCAAAATAACATATTATTCATTGCTGTTACCTACAACAATCCAAGATTAAGTCATAATCACCAAAACAGTTCGACCTTACAACATAAAGCCGATCAAGCATTAGTAAAAAACAACTAATCATCATACCTTCCTAGCAAGAAACAATATATTTCTCTATGAGTTCAGAAGGAAAAACTACTTCTTTTCCAACTCTCACAAACACTCATATAAAATTCTAAAGCCCATCCCTTTAAAATACAAAATACCATTTCCTCATAATCCCGAAACAGCAGAAGGAAGAGAAAAGTCTTATTTCTTTTTAAGCAAGAAAGGAAAGAACAGCCAAAAACGTGTTATCATTTCTTTCTCCAAGGCAATTCGTATGCTCATACAAAAAAACAACGCTGTATTCATCCTAATCAACACAGCAGAGAGAGAGAGAAAGAAACTATTTCCTTTTCAAAAGAAGTTTCAGTATAGAAACGACCTTAAACATCTCGTACATCCTTTACCATTATATCACGAAAGACCATATAACAAGAGCATTTTCTTAGTAGTGAAAACAACCATACAGCCTGCCAGTTCTTAATATAATACTTAAACAGTGAAAAACCCATTCCAATAAGCTCGAAAAGAATGATATTCCTTTTAATCCCGAACAGCAGACATCAATCAACAAAAGATCTTATTTCCCATCAATGAAACTTCAGTACAGAAACGACACCAAGCCGCTCACACAACCTTCACCATTTTATCTCAAAAGTTCATGTGACAAAAGACAATCACACAACAATAAAACAATTCACACTGCTTTGCTGTCTTATTCTATTAAACATCTTACGGAAAAGAACCCGTTTCAACTTCCATTTAACGTCAACCACCAGCACGACAGGAAGGTATTTCATTCGAGAAATACAAAGACAGATAAACTCAGCAATCAAGACAGTGTTTCATATTATTTCCAAAATAACAGCAAGAGTCAACGGAACCCAAATCATAGCAATATAACTCGACTGTATTTCCATTTCCATTTTACACGCAAGGGCAGTTCCAAATACAACAGCAAAGAAACGATTGCACAGAAGGAGAACATCGCACAAGGCCTGTTCCAATTCATACATGTACGAGAGAAAGAAAATGTCTATTTCATTCCACAATCATCATCAACAACCACTACAGTAATTCATATTCCAACTCGATTCGAGCAACAACACATCAAGGTCGAGCAACCAGAAGCAATTAAGCTTATCATTTCCCAAAGAAAAGAAGCAAGAACCGACAAAACCAATTCAAATCGACTCAACAGCAATCACACAATCCAAACCCAAGAGCAGGGTTGTTTTAATGAGACACTTAAACAAAGCAAGAGTTTTTAAAGAGAAGGGCTTAACATGCCTGAAATCTCTTTTCCAAAACTCGAAGAAGGATCCGCTTGCCGCGTTATTTTCTTCCACAGCGACAGCACAAACTTCCCAGCACTCCTTTCTTCTTGGGCTTAGCAATGAGCCTTAAAAATCTCAAGCACGAGTGTCAAATTCCAAGAGTGGTTCGGTATTGAACAGACGGAAAAACCAAATGCAGAGCAACTTTGCAAAAGCCAAATCGAAACAATGAAAAAATCAAATTCCCTCATACACTTTCCAAGGCGAGCTGGTCGCGAGGACCAAGAATAATCAATGCAATTAAGGCTCTGCCTTTTTCCTAACTTCCACGCCACCGCCACTTGAGTTGGCGAACTCTAAATTTCAAATTTCCCATACAAAACTGAATTTGGCTCTATCTCCAAATAGATGCCTCTATTTCTTACCTGCCCCGCCAAAACTGGCGCTGTCCACGTATGGACTATTTATTAAATGCCAATGAATGCCCTTTCCATCCTTATCCTTTCCTTCCAGGGTGCATGCGCCCTTTTTAGATTAGGATTAGTTTAGGTTGCATAAAGTGTTCAACCTAGGTCTTAGTTTAGCCTTAGGTTTTATTTTCCCTTTTTTTTTTTTTTTGTAATTTAAAAATCCACTTAGGGTAGTAGTGTAGGATGCATGTTAGGACTTAGGATTAGTTTAGGGTTTTTAATTTATACTAACCACTAACACTAATCAACTTCCATCCTGCCCTCCTACAGACATTCACGTTAATGCAGAGCAGGACGTTCCGTCCTTTGGATCACGTGCCAAGGCCACCCGTGTCCAGGCGTTTCTTGCCTCACGAGGTCCCAAGTTTGACAGTACAGGGCTCAAGAGTAAATCAATACTGAAATCACCAGAAGCCCTCAGCACACTTGGATCAATGAAATTGATTCAAGGTGTGCTGTCAATCAGCCACGAGAGTTTAGCAAGTATACGACAATTTGTCGTCACATCAGCAAACACGCAAGTACAATAAATGTTGTCCTAACAATAAATCACAGCATGCAAGAATCCAAGTTAGAAACACATTCCTTTAAGATCAGAGTTTCTCTTAACATGTTTGCTTTCATTCCAGCAGTTATAACAGCATGAAAAACATTCACCAAGATAATTTGCAAAATCAGAGTGTTACATTCTTCCCTCCTTAAAGAATCATCGTCCCGATGATCAGATTAAACAAATCAAGGAGTTCCTAGGACAAAGTTCAGTTATTGTCCTTTCATTCATAAGTTCATACCAAAAACAGATTCACTCTTAAAAACAGCGTTTTAAGACAACTGTACAATAGACTAATAATTGTCTAAATTTGGTAGAATTATCAGTTCTTTGAATTTCAAATTCAATTAAACAGGTGTGGAAAAGTAGATCTCATTTCTTCGAGATTTTCCCAAGTTGCACTTTTTCTTATTTGAAGCTGGTCCCCTTTGGACCTTACATTGGTTCACTTCACGATTTCTCAAGTACAACTGGCGAGTTCCCAGCACTCGAATGGGCTTAACCACGATTATTCCTGGGTCTTGGACCTGCAAGGAATTCCAATTTAGCACATGTGATAAATCTATCACGTATTTCTTAAGCAAAGAAATATGAAAAACATCATGCATTTGAGACAAAGCAGGAGGTAATGCTAGACGATAAGCTACAGGGTTGATTATTTCAACAATTTCAAAAGGTCCCACATAACGTGGCGACAACTTGGCAGCCTTGCCAAAAGTTATTGAGCTCTTTTTCGGCTTCACCGAAGAAAGACCTTCTCTCCCAGTTTATAATGCCTGTCAACCCGCTTCAAGTCTGCATAGCTCTTTTGCCTATTGGCAGCCTCCTTTAGATGTTCCCGAATCATTTTGATTTGTTGTTCCATTTCCATAAGGATTTCTGGCCCAATTACCTCTCTGTCCTCAACGTTGTCCCAGCTGACAGGGGTTCTGCATTTTCTTCCATACAATGCAAAAGGCGCCATTTTTAAAGAGGCATGATAGGTGTTATTGTAAGCAAATTCTACCAGCGGGAAGGTATTCCTCCCATTTATCTTTGCTGGTCCATGCAATACATCTTAACATGTCCTCTAAAACTGATTAACTCTCTCAGTCTGTCCATCCGTTTCCGGATGATATGCAGAACTGAAGTTCAATTTAGTTCCCAAGGCCGCATTAAGCGTTTGCCAAAACCTTGATGTCATCCTCGGATCTCTGTCCGATATGATTAATTCGGTATTCCATGCAATCTGAAGATTTCATGTACAAATCTTCTTCTTGCTTTGGTGCATCGTCCTTCAAATTACCAAGTGATGAAGTGTGCCACTTTGGTCAATTTTCGATCGACTACTACCGAGGATAATGTCATGCTTATTTCTTGACATAGGCAATCCTTGAGCGAAATCCATCGTAATCACTTGCCATTTATCTTTGCGGAATCTTTGTGGGGATCTGATAATCCGGCGGGGTGCATATGTTCGCCTTAACACGCTGACATTCAAGCGAGTGTGTTACAAATTCTACCACATCCTTTTTCATTCCCTTCGAGAAATATTGCTTTGCTTAAGATCAGCGAGCATTTTTGTAATGCCGGGGTGTCGAGAAAAAGGTGAATTATGGAATTGATTAACAATTTCCCTCTTAAGTCATTTTGCCACGGTATATACACCTGTTTTGAACCTTAGAATTCCTTCATTATCAAAGCGGAATCCCTTATACTTGACGTCCTGCGGTAGTGCAGCAAGTGCTGATTTGACTTCTTTGGAAAT
The DNA here is from genome assembly GCA_018340775.1 of Taxus wallichiana var. yunnanensis. Lineage (NCBI taxonomy): Eukaryota > Viridiplantae > Streptophyta > Pinopsida > Cupressales > Taxaceae > Taxus > Taxus wallichiana. Next base: position 279,245,279 of record CM031235.1, on the reverse strand, counting down.
AAGGATCTAATTCAAGGCATCTTTCACCTCATCCTTAAAGCGAGTTCTTAACGTTATAAGAGCGAGAGATATGCTTCCTTCGACTCAAAGCATCTGCTACCCGATTTTCCTTGCCCTTAATGTAGCTTATATCGAAATCATCTTGAGACAGAAATTCTAACCATCTTCATTGCCTTGCATTTAGATTTGGTGAGTAAAAATATACTTCAGCCCCCCGGATAGTCATTTTTTTAACTCAAAGGGCTTGCCTAAAAGGTAATGCCTCCATATTTGAAGTGCATGAACAATGGCGGTGAGCTCAAGATCGTGTGGAGCATAGTTCTGTTCATGTGACTTAAGTTTTCTGCTTTCATAAGCGATGACATGGTTATTTTGCAGTGAGAATACCTCAAGGCCTTCTCTGAGGCATCCGTTACAACCATAAAATCTCCATTTGGATCGAATGCAGTCAAAATAGGTCTTTGTAGTTAAGCTGTTCCTTTAACTTTTTAAAGCGAGATTCACATTTTCTGTCGAGACAAATTTCTTTTCTTTCTTTTTTTTTAGCGAAGTGATTGGGGCAGCAATTTTTGAAAAGTCTTTGTGAACTTTCGATAATATCCAGCCAAGCCCATGAAGCTCCTCACTTCGTGCACATTCTTAGGCGCGAGCCACTCGATTTATTTGTGATCTTTGAAGGGTCAACAAGCTATCCCATTTTTGCTTATAACGTGTCCCAAATAATGCACTTCTGCATCATAAAAGGAACATTTGGATAGTTTTCCATACAACTTCCTCTTTCTTAAGATTTCCAGCACTATCCTGAGATGTTCTTGGTGCTCTTCGACATTTTTAGAGTATATAAGAATGTCGTCTAAGAATACAAGCACAAACTTGTCTAAGTATTCTTGAAAAATATTATTCATTAGATTCATGAAGGCGGCAGGTGCATTAGTCAACCCAAAAGGCAACACCGTGAACTCATAATGCCCGTACCTCGTTCTAAAAGTTGTTTTATGAATATCTTCTTCCTTTATTCTCAGTTGATGGTACCCTGATCGAAGATCTATTTTTGAATAAACTGATGCTCCTCGCACGATCAAAGCAGATCATCAATCCTAGGAAGTGGGTATCGATTTTTGATAGTTGCTTTGTTCAGCATACCTGTAATCAATGCACAGCCTCAAAGTGCCATCCTTTTTCTTTACAAAAATTACCGGCGCTCCCCAAGGTGAGACGCTCGGTCTGATCAGCCCCTTAGTAGGAAGTTCTTGTGGCCCGAGCCTTGACTCTACCAACTCAATGGTAGTCATTCTATAAGGTGCCTTAGATATGGGTTCGTTCCTGGTTTGATTTCTATTGCGAAATCAAACTCACGTTTGGGCGGAAGACCTGGCAATTCCTCGGAAACACATCACGGAAATCCCTCAACAATGGATATCTTTCCATGAAATCATTATCTTCTTCTGCATTTTCTGTCATTTTTACTGCATACAAAGTGCAGCCTCTATTTTTAGCCCTTTTTAGTTGCATAGCCGTCAGTTTCCTAACTGCAACTTCCCGTTTTACACCTTGAATGACTGCTGCTTTCTGCAGGTCATCGAAGCAATAGATTTGTTTTTCATAACGATCGACCTTTGCTTATATGTTCAACCTTGACGATTAACTCAATAATGATATCATATGATCCTAGAGGAGTGACATACAAGTCAACTTCGGTGGAGAAACTAGGCGAGATCAAGAATTGCCCCAAAAAGGCACATTTCGATTTGTATGGACAGCATTATTCCCATAATGCCTTTGTCCATGTTTTATCCATTCTTGCAGCCTTTCTTTTTAATTTCATAGCAAGTTTAGCAGAAATAAAACATTCAGTAGCTCCGAGTATCAAAAAGTATAACTACGGGTGTACCGAATAACTTACCCGTAACTTCTATGGGCGTCACTTGCTTTGCTTGCTTTTGACATGCATTAGCCCGCTGCGGCATGTATCTATCTTTGCTCGCATCGCGATCGTCCTTCTTCGAGGACGGTGATTCGCATAGTGGTCCTTTCCACGGTTGAAGCATCCTCGGTGGCCCTTTTCTAGGCTCAAATTTGTTACCACCTTTAGTTATCATTCGGCTTCCATAGGACTTTCGTCAATGCCATTAACTTTTGGGAAGCTATTCCGCACACTATTTACAGTCTGCATTCATCACGGGTTTCTTGTTGTTATCTACAACAATTTTGTTTTTCACACCAAACCTTTTCCAAGGTCCCTTTTTTTGTGTAAGAGACGAAGAAGGATTGGGAATCTTCTTCCTTATCTCTTCCCTGTGAGCGAGATATTGCCCTCAATTTCTATTCTGTCGATTGCCTTTTCAACAACTCCATCCATGGTGGTTGGGCCGTGGACATCCACTTCGCCACCAATGATGGGATTCGGTCCCATTATGAATTTCCGTATTCGAACTTCTCGTCGACAGTGCTGCGGCACATACTTAAGGAGTTTAGTAAACCCTTCCCAAGTTTTCCGTCCCCGAAGACCTCCCTTGGGCCCAGTTTTGAAATTAGTCATTTTCCTATCAAAATAGAGTTGAGGCAGCCATCGTTGCCTAAAATAACCCTTAAATTGATCCCAAGTTATATGCGATTCGACAATATTCAGCTCAACCTTACGGTTGTCCCACCATGATGATGCTTCATGAGAAAGGTGATATGCTCCCCATATCGCTTTAGTCTCTTCGGAGAAGTTTCTTATTGCAAAGTATTTCTCCATTTCTTGAGCAGTTCTCGGCTCCGTCCCCAAGAGTTGTTCCATCAAACTTTGGAGGACTTATTCTCTTTATATCATTTGTAAGTCAATTTGCTAATCTTGCCCTTTTATTTTCAGGGGGATTAGGAGCAATTACATTATTATCATCAACACCCGGATTCCCTCCATTGATGTTGTCCACTGGAGGCAGCTGATCATTTATTTCAGCTTCATTCTCCTCCTCTTCATTGCCCATTGACTGCTGTTCCAAAGATGCGGTCAAGCGATCCTCGTATCAAGTAGGGCAGCAAGGATTTCATCCAGCTTTTGGGCAGTTGCTGCTTCTCCACCCTGTAACGGGTTATTCGCAGCATTCCCTCTTGTCCTGACCATTTTCTGTTCAATAAGAAAATGTAAACCTTATTAATATCGTGGACTCATTAGGTCCAAGAGCTGCAACCTTCAGCTCTGATACCAAGATGTAACATCCCCATTTTAAAATACCAGAACAAGGGAATTTTTTTTTTTTTTTTATATATAACGTTCTCTGTTATGAATTATAAAATTCAAACACACGTTCAAGTTTTAATAATTGTTCTCTGCCCAAACAACACAGTTTGGATCACACAATTTCTTTTTTAAAACGAATGTTCCCTGTTCGCATATTTACAATATGGAACACACATTCAATGCCATTCAATCTTATACATGATTCTATATCTGCTTTGTAAATGACTCGAGGAGCTGCCGATCTTCCATTTTCATGGCTCGGAGTTTCAACGATCCTTCATTTCATGACTCGGCAACAACCGATCCTTCATGTTCATGACTCGCAACAACCGATCCTTCATGTTCGTTTATGCATGGTATATTATATATACATTCTCATAACCGTTTCCGGTTATCGAAGTGATCCATTTAAGAAGCCTATCGAATATCATTGCGATATTCATCGACATCTGCATCTTAAATTAAGTGATAAGGACAACGCAACCAGCAATTGCGATACTTTGGCCAAAGATTTTCACATGCTTTGCATGATCATATTCCTGGATGTTATACACATCAACGGAATACGTCCTTCACTTCACTTCACCTGTTATCTAGAATGGTCTTTCCTGGTTCCTACCAGTCCTCTTCGTTTAAGGTTAGTTTAAACTTCCAATTATAGTTAGTAATATGAACGAATATAGGAAGGCACTCCCGGTAACTAAAGATACGCAGACCTACGGTGTCGTTTCCCCACGACCCCGTGTGTCTAGTTATCTTTAGTATTCCAGAGTCACTCCGTATACCAGATCATACTCCTATCCCCTGTCCACAATTACACATTCAGCCTATGTATTCTTGATGTTTTAATTCAGGAGGGCATTGCAATATGTCAGCTGCAACAGTGTGTCATCATGAAGACCCCGTCTTCATGGAGACACCTTGCTGTAGCTGGCGTATGCCAATGTCCTACAGAATTCTCCCATCGAGAATACACATCCTGCTCAAGTGCTTAGGATACGATTTTAATAATTAAAATCAACTTTCAGCATTCGTGTTGATCCCTTGATCCTCGTTTCCGTTGCAGTTGCATATAGCTAAGAGGGACTAAACCATCCATTAGCTTGCTATGCATCTTCTCCTTCGTATCGAAGGGCTACATTTCCCTACTTGGTTCACTTCTTAATCATTGGATTAAGCAGTCCGTACCGACGGACGTGATAAGTTTAACCTATTAAACTTAGCCAAGATTTTCCAACTGCAACTAAATTCAGAATTCTAACTTATTAGACGTCATTTAAACGAGGTCTAATTCCCAAGAAATGTATTCATTTGTTCTCCTTAACGTTATATGGTTAAGGTCCATTAGTTATGGATATACTTATCCTATATCCTTTTACGAATTTAACACACGAGATCATTAATGGAGCTCGAAAGCGAAGTTCGATTACTCAGAAGTTTAATTGGTATTCCTTAGCTCCTAAGCTAATCTGAATACCTTCGATTATGGAATCATATTCTTCCTAATCCTTATAATGTCAATTAAAAATTCATCTTTACCCAAGTATGAATTAATTGCATTTTCAACTTAAAAGTTGCATTTAGGTAAGAATAGATATCGGTTTCCATTTAACATCCATCAAGGACAATTAAACAAATCCAATCAAGAAATAACATTATATTTCCAATTTAGACAACAATTCAAACTGATATAAACATTAAAATATCACACATGTAATTGTATTCAATATTTTATGTCATAATCCGTACATGATAGCCAATCCGGTGATTGGGCATGGTTTACATAAATCATCCATACAACTCATAGATAGAAGAATATACTTTCTTCTTTTCACAATTCCTCGAAGAGGAATAAAAGTGACAATTACAATACATCATCAACAAATCAAGAAGCATCAGAAAACAGCCAAGTCTTCATTCTAATCAAATTCCATCTGCAAAATGAATTGCGAGGTCGATTGAATGAATCGAGCATATTAAGCACTTATCCTTAAAATAAGGTGCTTCAACTAACTGTCTCAATAAAAGAACCCTGCTTTTATGAAACGACAGTTAAACATCAATCACGAAATAGGCACAAAAGAAAGATCAGCAAAACAACTGAACTATCAAAATATCATCACAATCAGCCAAAGAACTGCTGTCCCGTTTTCCACATAACTGTTACAAGTCTCAATTTACAATATTTGTAAAGTTAGGAATACAAGTAGCTTACTGCTGATATAACATACAGTTATCCTTTCCACGTCTTTCATTAATAATAAATGCAAAGGATGAAACTAACTGAAATGTAAATCCATTACTTTCCTTTCAGTTCATGCATCACATTAGATTCCAAACAATCAAGTATAGACAAGAAAGCAAACAGCAATGCATATAGTTGCTCCCATCTTAGCACTATAAAAATTCATTATTCACGAATTACGATTTTCCAACTGAATGAAGGAAGAAAATATCATTTTTCCAAGTCATTCATTCATATCTCTATTTCTTTCCACATGACTGTCCTAGCAGTGGAATCCAAACGAAAGACAAATCAAGATAACAGTTCAGAGTGAAACTTACAAAATCCAATCAGAATTCACTTTCTAGCAGTAAGAGTAATTTCATTTATAATCCGCTTTAATTGAAAACAGGGAAGAATTCATCATCCATATCCATACTTCATTTGAATCGAGACTCATATAAAAATCCAATACTGAGTTAGTACAACATTATGTTCATCCTAGGTCAAACAGTATAAGGATGCAGACCATATATTTACCATACTTAAAGAAACCATATTTCTTTCACTGTATGATAAACAGATAACAGTTATACAATCATGCAGTCTATTAATCTCATGATTTCCAAATTCCATGAACGTAATCCCGTTCAAAATAACATATTATTCATTGCTGTTACCTACAGCAATCCAAGATTAAGTCATAATCACCAAAACAGTTCGACCTTACAAGACCGATCAGCATTAGTAAACACAACTAATCATCATACCTTCCTAGCAAGAAACAGTATATTTCTCTATGAGTTCAGAAGGAAAAACTACTTCTTTTCCAACTCTCACAAACACTCATATAAAATTCTAAAGCCCATCCCTTTAAAATACAAAATACCATTTCCTCATAATCCCGAAACAGCAGAAGGAAGAGAAAAGTCTTATTTCTTTTTAAGCAAGAAAGGAAAGAACAGCCAAAAACGTGTTATCATTTCTTTCTCCAAGGCAATTCGTATGCTCATAAAAAAAAAAACAATTGTATTCATCCTAATCAACACAGCTGAGAGAGAGAGAAAGAAACTATTTCCTTTTCAAAAGAAGTTTCAGTATAGAAACGACCTTAAACATCTCGTACATCCTTTACCATTATATCACGAAAGACCATATAACAAGAGCATTTTCATAGTAGTGAAAACAACCATACAGCCTGCCAGTTCTTAATATAATACTTAAACAGTGAAAAACCCATTCCAATAAGCTCGAAAAGAATGATATTCCTTTTAATCCCGAACAATAGACATCAATCAACAAGAGATCTTATTTCCCATCAATGAAACTTCAGTACAGAAACGACACCAAGCCGCTCACACAACCTTCACCATTTTATCTCAAAAGTTCATGTGACAAAAGACAATCACACAACAATAAAACAATTCACCTTTCATTTTGTCTTATTCCTATTAAACATCTTACGGAAAAGAACCCGTTTCAACTTCCATTTAACGTCAACCACCAGCACGACAGGAAGGTATTTCATTCGAGAAATACAAAGACAGATAAACTCAGCAATCAAGATAGTGTTTCATATTATTTCCAAAAAATAACAGAAGAAGTCAGCGGAACCCAAATCATAGCAATATAACTCATTGTATTTCCATTTCCATTTTACATGCAAAGGCGAGTTCAAATACAACACAAAAAAGCGATTGCCTAAGAAGGAGAACATCACACTGAGGCTGTTCCGATTCATACTGGCATGTACAGAGAAAGAAAATGTCTATTTCATTCCACAATCATCATCACAACAACCACTACGATAATTCATATTCCAACTCGATTCGAGCAAAAACACATCAAGGTCGAGCAACAACGAGAAGCAATTAAAGCTTATCATTTCCCAAAGAAAAGAAGCAAGAAACCAACAAAACCAATTCAAATCGAATCGACTCAAGCAATCACAGAATCAAACCCAAGAGCAGGGTTGTTTTAATGAGACACTTAAACAAAGCAAGAATTTTTAAAGAGAAGGGCTTAACATGCCTGAAATCTCTTTTCCAAAACTCGAAGAAGGATCCGTTTGCCGCGTTATTTCCTTCCACAGCGACAGCACAAACTTCCCAGCACTCCTTTCTTCTTCAGGCTTAGCAACAGCCTTAAAAATCTCCAAGAACAGTGTCAAATTCCAAGAGCTGGTTCGACTGAACCAGGCCAGAAAAACCAAATGCAGAGCAACTTTGCAAAAGCCAAATCAAAAAAATGAAAATTCAAATTCCCTCATACACTTTCCAAGGCGAGCTGGTCGCGAGGACCAAGAATAATCAATGCAATTAAGGCTCTGCCTTTTCCTTACTTTCCACGCCACCGCCACTTGAGTTGGCGAACTCTAAATTTCAAATTTCCCATACAAAACTGAATTTGGCTCTATCTCCAAATAGATGCCTCTATTTCTACCCCGCCAAAACTGGCGCTGTCCACGTATGGACTGTTTATTAAATGCCAATGAATGCCCTTTCCATCCTTATCCTTTCCTTCCAAGGGTCTGCGCGCCCTTTTTAGATTAGGATTAGTTTAGGTTGCATAAAGTGTTCAACCTAGGTCT
>CM031235.1:279219739-279224739 GCA_018340775.1 Taxus wallichiana var. yunnanensis | reverse complement strand
AGCATGAAGGATAGGTAAATGGTAGAAGTTTAAACGGCTAGCAAGAGCCGACGTGGCAGAGTCGCCAAAGTTAGATATGGTCTTTGAATTGTTTTTATCCATCGCCAACTATGGCGGTCGGTGGCAATGGAGATTGAGCGGGAAATTTGGAGTAAATGCAATTAATGAACTCAGTCTTCGAGCTCGGGTTTCTCGGGAAGGCATGCAAAATGGAAAACTGGTAGTTTGTTTGGTTTTTCATGCGCTCCGGTTTTCCCTCTGTCTGATCACTGGTTCTTCGCACCAGTCTACTTGGTGTTGCATGGAAAAAATGAGTGTAACTCAGCTCTTTTCTCTGTCAAGGAAAGTTTATAAGGCATGGAAATAACAAGTTATTGTTGTTGAATCTAACGTGGAAAAAGAGGAGAAGGCCTGAGCTCTTTCGGTGGTCTTCTTCAGATTTTTAAGCAAATAACTGTGCATGTTAGATCCTAACCTTTAAAGATCTTGCTTTCTTTCAAATGATTTCATTAGAACAACTGTTTCAAATGATTTTTGGGTTCGATTGGTTTTTATGGTAGCTTGTGAATGGATTAGTTGATGTATCTTCTTCTTGGATGGATTTTTTTAGAGAACCCTTGATGGGTGTATATTTGTTTTTCAACGATTATACTATCTCGTTGTGTTTTTCATTCCGGATAAAGTTTGTAAAATGCATGCAAGAAAGTATACGAAATTCTGCTCTGTGGGGAGCCCATGAATTGTTTCCTTGTTGGGTTCAAAGATTGATCGATACTTGCTGTAGATACTTGTCGAAAAGGATATTATTGGATTTTTGTTTGAATGTTCAGTATAATTCGACTTCTTTGTAAGTTCTGTCGTGGTAATATAAGTGGTGGTTACTGAATCTTATTGGGTTTCGCTATAATACTTAGGTTATTTTGAATGGATAACTTGCTGTGTTTACAGTATTTTAATGCGACCTTGTAGAAGTTGTTTTCCCTCCCTTGTGTTGCAATTACGGGATTTAACCCGTTGATAGTTTGCAATATATTTATTTATATACAAAATGACTCTGTGGAGTCCTTGGAATGGTTCGTATATTATGGACTACTGTAGAAGTCATGTATGTGAATACTGGTAGTTTGATTTAGTTAGAAGTCCTGGAGGGGTAACTGGTAATACGACTTCTGTTGTCTTGTTATGAATACCTTCGTTTAGCAAGAAATTTCTTGGTACAGACTCAGTTGGTGTACTTTTTATGTTTTCCTCTCTGTGTAAGCTTAGAGCGAATATTGTTGTAGGGGTTCAGTTGGAATCCTTGTTACGAAACCAGTATTTTGCTTCTGTATAAAGCCTGATTGTGAATATTTATCATTATTGGCACGGTTGGAATCCTTAATATATATTTATCTTGTATATCGGCTTCTGTAGAAGCTATATCGTGAATACTGTATGATTTTGGATATGGTGGGAGTCCTTGAAAGGTGTCTAGTATTTTTAATTTCATTCAAAGCTGGGTTGTGAATGTTGTTGTTATTATGAATACTAAATGTTATCAACTTCTGGGGGAGACACTGAAAAGTAATTTATGTTGTAACATCTGTAGGAGTTCCTGCTGTGAGTACTTTTAGTATTCTTGACTTGTTATCATATGAATTCAACTTGATTTGAAAACTTTAACATAAGTATTGGTTGAACTTGGCACTGTTGGAGCCCATGTTATGTTGTATGTTGGCTCGATTCTCGATCTTTGTCCTTGCTGTGTTTTAGTAGGGACTAAATTGAACTGAATGTTGATGTGAGTTTTGACTCAGTAGAATTGTTCTTGTGTTTGAACATGATTACATCTTCTATTAGCATGAATATCCAGTCGTGAGCTTGACTGAACTATAGAGCTGTTAACTGTACCTTGAAAGCGATGGCATTGAATATTTTCTTGTTTGTCGCTTTGTATGGAAGGTTATGTGGGGTTTATTTAATAGATTATTCATCACTGTTTTGGCGCGAGAGCTACTGTACTGCTAGTAAGCTACAGGAAGTTGTTTAATTTAATTTAAAACCAAAGCTGTGATGCTTCTGTGGTCTCGTCTTATTTATTCACATGTGTATAAGGTGAATGCATTACTCTTGAAGAGATGGTACAGTCATGAGCTTGTTTTGAAGGGAAATATGAATGACTCGTTTTCTTTCTTCTTCGTTATAAAGTATATGTTGATATATTTTTATCTAACTTTGGAATTGTTTTAACATATTGATGGAATCATGAATGTTATGATATTCTTTTATTATGTTGAATGTAATGGTCCATCGATGTTGTTGTCTTGGATTCAGATGGATAGTTGTTTTAGATGCATTTGTCTTCTTGGTCACTAACGTTTATGATGAAATATCTGGAAGGTATCTAGGACTATTTAGTAACTATAATATGAGTTATGCGTGAATAGTTTTATTGTATTTCAAGAGCATAATTTGAAATATGTTTACATGTTTGGTGAATTGATTTCATTTAAACAGGGTGTTTAATGAAAACAATTGATGGATTGCAATTGTTTTAAGAGTTAGTGCTTATCATGCTCAGTTCATCGAACTGACCCATGTTGACAATTTTTGTAGATGGTTGCCGTAAGTGGTAAAAGCACGTAGATCTGATAGGATGTTCAGATTGTTTAATTTGTTTTATGATGATTACTGACTTGATTCTCTGAATGTACTATTTGAAGAAAGATGTTCTTTTTTTGATGAGTATTGTATCAAATATGCTAAATGCATAAAATGTATTTGATTAGCTTGAAGGAATGAAAGGAGATATTTGTTACTTATGTGATTGTATTCTTATCTTGATAGTTTGACCTTCTTCGGTTCAAATGATCTTGAGAGCATTGTTATTATTGTATAATTTTGGAGACTTTTGTGATTATCAATGTAAGCTTGCAAGAATAAGTGATGAATACTTATGATTGTTTAGTAGTTCTAGTATGTTCTATCTAAAGCTAGATTGGAATTTAGATCACTATCTTTCGGAAGCTAGGGTTAAAATAAACTTGAGCAGAAGTTAAACAAGCTGAATAAATTATTACTTCTAGTCTTGATCTAAGTCAAGACAAACGTTTAATTGGATTCTTAATCACTATATCTCGATATTAATAAGTAAGATATAAATTCAGTTATGAGAACGATATAAACCTAAAAGGGTTTGGTTGGCAATCTCATGTGAAGATTATGAGTTATTGTCCAATTTCATTGATTTAGAATTATGTATATTCTATGAACTCTTGATGGGACCTCTAGTCTTAATAACTTCTCTTAGGTAATGGGTTTTATTAAGAAAGGTCATTCTAAGGTGAGGAACCCAAGGATTGGGAAAGACTAACCTTTTGGGAGCGTCTTTTAGTATAATTTTAACTCAACGTGTGTAACACTTATCGGTAAGTAGATCTTTCGAGGTGATTTAAAGGATGATGGCACAAGTCAACTTCAGGGTTGTACCTTCGAGAAGATTAGGATCTTCTCGAGGATACAACAATGCAGGTGACTTATGACGACACCCTTTGCATTGATCAATAGGATTTACACCTTTAACTCGAACAAGTTACTCTGGGACTGATTAGGAATGTGGTCACGTTATAAGGCTGCCTAGGAGACTCGGGGTCTCTTAACAAATTGGTTTAACTAGGGTTGACCCAGTATGTCGGGCCGTATCCCTAGTCCTCGGGAGCATCCATATAAGCGTTGTCACCTTACTAATCCGTTCCCGAGTGAATAACTTGGGATAGGAGAGAGTCGGCTGACAGAAGTCGCATAAGACATTCTACATAACATAGGAATGGGGTGAAGGATGTATTCCAGATTGATGAGTATGCCGTCAAGGAATACGAGACATAAGCAGTATGTTTCAAATCTTTGGCCAAAGTATCGCAAGCTGTAGATTGCGTTGTCCTAAGTCACCTAGTCTAAGGGATGAGATGCCGATGAATAATGGTAACAATTATTCAGATAGGTTCCTTAGACAGAGCATTCGAATCCCAGATTAGGAAGAGAACCGCAAGAGTGATGTGTTAAATAAAAATGCCAACTCTTAATACACATGAATAGATCGGTAGATTACCGAGTCATGGAATGAATAGATCGGAGGTACTCCGAGTCATTCAGAGCTGCATATGGTTACTTGTTATAAGAATGGTTGTTTTGATTTATGAGTTCTAAATTATGTATTTAGAATCGGGAAGCATTTATCAAAATAAAATAAAAATTACTTGTTCTAATGTATAAAATGAGGATGTTACACACACGCACACTCACACACACACATGTACATGTAGACACACATGCACACGCACAAAATACAGACATGCACACGCACAAAATCACACATGCACATGCACACACACACGCATACACACACACACATAGGAAAATGCACACGCACATGCACACACACTCGCACACTCACACGCACAAGCTGAAGCACACGCACACGCACACGCACATGCACACTCACACGCGCACGCACATGCACACGCACATGCACACTCACATGCACACGCAAACGCAAACACACACGCACACGCACACACACACGCACACACACACGCACACGCACACACACACGCACACACACAGGTGCACGTTCACGCACACGCACATGCACACGCAAAAAACACGCACACCCACATGCACACGCACACACACACGAACACAAACACGCACACGCACACACACACACATGCACACGCACACGCACACACACATGCACATGCACACGCACACACATACACACGCACACACACGCACACACACACATGACGTACACGCACATGCACAAGCACACGCACACGCACACGCAAACCCACACGCACACCCACATGCACACACACACATGCACACTCACAAACACATGCACACGCATCGTAACATCCTCATTATTATACATTAGAACAAGTAAATTTTTATTTTTTTGATAAATGCTTCCTGGTTCTAAATACATAATTAGAACTCGCAAATCAAAACAACCATTCTTA
>CM031235.1:279095669-279219639 GCA_018340775.1 Taxus wallichiana var. yunnanensis | reverse complement strand
TTTGGATTATATGGATGGATCTCTCTCCCATTTCCTTATAGTGGGTAGTATTTGAAGTTGTTCAAGTCCTAGGTGACTAGGAGTCATACGTATATTGTGTACAAGTGTTTTGGTTTTGGTCGTTCCTTTGTGTTTTGTTTTTGGTCATTCCTTTTGGTTTGTTTCTTTTCCCCATGTGTGTGTGTGTTGTCTTACGCATTGGTTTTCCTTTGACTCTATTTGCCCAATGGACAAGGCATTCGGGTCTGCGCTTTCCAAGATTTTTTCTATGGTTCTTGATCTTGCCTTGTTCCTCTGTCAAGTCATCCCCAGAAAGAGCCATCTTTCATCGCCCTCAAAATTCCCCTCTTTTTGAAGTTAAGTTTTGAGAATTTTGTGTCGATACCTTGGAGTAATTTGTGCTTTGAAGTCGTGGGTGCTTGGTTTTACTCTCGCCCTTTCAATTGAAAATTCTTTTGTCCTTCGCAGTTCAAAGCATTTTCTATTTCCCCATCTGAATTCTTGAAAATATTTTCCTTCATTCAAATGTCGTTATCAATCCTTCTCTTTGGTTGTGGATCAGTCGAGCCTCGTATTCTTTGCAGTTTTATTCCATGGAGAACAATTTGAAATTTAGGCTTATCTTCCCTGTCAATTTTTGCCCCAACATCCACGAGTAGTACGTGGACATCTCTGATTGGATGTGATGTGGCGGGTTTATCTTTTAAACTTGTCACTTTTGTTATTTGTTGCAAAAGTGTCAAATTGGCCCCGTGGCTTGAAGGATCCTGATTGGTAGAAACAAGCGGTAGTGGAATCCTCCACGTGTCTCAATGGCATAACTCCGAGGCAAGATCAAGGGACAGGTCCCAAATCGGCGTAGGCTTTCCACGTGTCCCAGGTCTGAAAAGAAGACAAAATGGGCCGAATCGGCTAAGTATGGAAGGGCCAGTGGACGGCGCCACGTGTCTCATCGGCGCAACTTCATAAGTGAGGCCCAAGGGATAGACCTCAAATGAGCGCCAACCCTCCACGTGGTCAGAGGATCAAAAAAGTTAAATCGGGCATTGAAAATTCTAAGGCCAGCAGACATCGCCACGTGTCTTCGGTGTAACTTCAAAGGAAGAATCCAAAAGTAGGTCCCAAACATGCGCCAGCTCTCCACGTGTCCAATCGGTGCACCTCCGAGGGTCAGGTCCAAACAGAGTCTCCAAATGAGCAAGAAGCATCCACGTGTCTCGGGTCAAACATAAAGCCTTTGCGAATAAAGGGAGTTAGTCAAAAACACAAAAATGCGAACATGCCCACAAAGGGACATGTGGCCATGTTTCAAGCAGTAGTGGATAGGCGAGCCCTTTTTGTGTTTTGATGCTTTGAAAATTCAAAGCGGGAAGGTGGGCCATCAGAGCGATTTGGGAATTTTGGCTTTGTTTCCAAAAGAGCTTAAAATTATAAAGTGACCTGCGGCCCCACTCATGCCAAGGGATAAAGTCAAATGTGGAGCCTGCATCGAAAGTCAAAGCGGTGAGGCGGGTCGGTGGAGCAATTTGAGTTTTTGAGCTCGCGTTGAAAAGAGTTAAAATTAAAAGTGAGCCGCGACTCCATCGCCACTCAAGTAAAGCCATGTGTCAGGCCTATATCAGAAGCGGATGGGCGCCGAAATGTTTCAAGTGTCATTTCTCTAAAAGGCACAAAATACAAAAGGTGTCCTTAGGCCCACTTTAGTTTAAATCTCTCCCACGTGGACGACTCAAATTCAAAGTTTGCAAAGGCAGGATGAATGATTGTGATTCAATGCATCTTGTTTTTACGCAAGCATTAAAATGGTCGAGACGTTATAGAAGTTTAGACGTCGGTTTCTTGAATAGTTTCATAATTTTTTTCTTTTCAGAAGAATGTAACCGTTCTTGGAAGTTATTTAATGGCTTCTCCACGCCATTGTTAGGGTTGGATCTGGTACTTTGTAGATGTAATAGATTCAAAGTAATCAATACAGAAGTTTTTCCCTTTCTTCCTCTGTTATTCCTTCTTTCCTTGTCTGAAAATTTGTGAATCATCCATCTTTTATGATAAGAAACTTTGTGTTCTTGTTTATATGATTTCTGGAACTTTGTGTCTGTGGAATTATATCTATTATGAAAGTGAATGATTCTACTCTGCGTCTCCCTGGCTCAATACGTATAAGGTTATACTCTGCTATCTATATTTCCTAAAGGTATTGTTATGTTCTTCCTCTCTCATCTCCTTAATTCTTCCATTCTTTCGTATTGATGATGTTAAGGCATAAAACGTTTCAAAGTATTAGAATCCACATTTTAAAAGTTGTACATTTGTATATAAGTTTTGTTGCTCACTTTTAATAAGGAATCTCTCCCATTAAAGAGGAGGGACTTGTTGTCCCCGACTATGGTTTGTTAAGGTATCATTTTATAAACCCAACACATCCAAATGCATCTAAGAGAATCAAAGGCATCCATATATCACTCACTCAAGGGAAAAGGGACTGTATTTTCTGTATACATGCATAGGAGGGGAAATTCATTTTTCCATCCACACATCTATTTACATTGGCACATCTAGCTATCGCCGCAATCACGTGCACTTTCATAAGGGCTTCCTAGGATACAATTTTATCACACACACACAAGAACTACATAGAGTCTGAGATGTAGTGTTACACTCGGTTGTAAGTTCACTTTGTCTCGGTGACCATCGAGGTCGATATAACTCCCCATATTGCATATTTTCTTTTTGGGATTCAATGTAGTTTGAGGGTCTTGTAGGTCATCATTTCTTTGTAGGTTACAGATGAATTTTGTGATCATACAAACGACCAACAACGACTATCAATGACCATCTTGTGACACTTGAAAAACTAGGTTATGAGCTCCTGCATAGTTACAGGTGCTTAACAGAGGTCTCTATCGAGTAGATGCCCTCGCCCCAGTCCAGGCACCCTAATCCAACTTCAACCGACAGTTCCTGAATTTATTGTGCACATTTGCATGGCGGTTTGTTCTTATTCAACAATTTTCCATTAGATCAGTTCTGGGGATAACGCAAATAAGTTAAGTCATTCTTTCCCTCTCTTGTATTTAGGGTTTCATACCTATTTAGCTTATTACTTGTGTCAAATATGTACTTTAGCATTTATTTATCATACGTGACTCTGAATCGTGGTTTTACAAATACTATATTTGTTAAATCATTATGTGGCCTTACTAAAAGAGTTGATCATAAAATTATCTTTTAACTCTTATTTTTCGTCACCATGCCTTAGCCCAAGAGGGCCCAGGATAGATAAGATATTTCAAGACCTTGACCTTTAGGCCCTAGCCCCCTATCTATCTACCTATCTACCTATCTATCTATCTATCATCTGTCTATCATCTGTTCTGTTGTTCTGTCTATCTATCTCATCTATCCATCTATAGATAGATAGATAGATAAATATTCCATGTCCCTAGAATAAATGCATATATCACCATATTCTATATAGGGGCATATATAGATGGATAGGCTTGAGCTACTCCCATTACCTATGAATAGGGATGTCGGTTACTGAGGACACATTCATCTCATGAAACATAGGCCACCATGAACTATTTTATCTCGGTGGGTCGGCTACTTTCGTTTTATCACCTTACCCCAAACCTATAGTTCCCATATAGGGGCAACACCCGACCACTTCACCTCTCCCAACTTCTAAGCAGATAGATCTATACGGGTGAATGGATGCATCCATTTTATACGTGATATAAATCATCGGTTGTATATCTCACTATTTGTAGAGATAAAGGGACGTGACCCCCTACCCTACCATAAATCTCTATGTGGCTATCCGGAGGGCGAGGGCCTATCTAAATCTACGCCCCAACTTCCCCGATCAATTTAGAGGAAATCTCTTTGGGATAACCTAGATGCAAAATGAAAGAATTAGTAACAAACCCCAACCTCCATATAGATTCTAAGAGGGGGTCAATGCATCCTCTATATCCATCTAGTAAAAGAAAACCATACATACGTGACTATAGTTCACTATAGAGTTTCATTGGCTATATAGAGGGGGGTTGATGTGATGCCCTCCCTATCACTCTATAACATCTCCAATTCAACCAAGAACCATATTCCTCCCTATTTATCTACGAGGGGACAGAGAGAGTAGAGGGTGCCGACAGATGGGTTGGGGTCCACCTCGGGAGTCGGCGGGCCTAATGGGGGCTCTATATCTTATTTATATGGGGTGGGCCCCCCTCCCCTGATTTTTCTTGAAATGAATTGAGGGTGGGCCCCTCCCCTCTATATGTTTGTTTGTATGTCTAATGCGATGACCTATATATAAATATCTCATTTAACATGACAAATCACATTTGACCTTCTCGCATCAAGGTCTAAACAACACTTGACCTAACTTGACATTTTGATTGAGCGAGATTGTTAGCTAAATTATGGAGGGGCTTAGATGAGTTAGTATTCCAATTGATAGTAAAGCATTCAAAGCTCTTGACCCAAGTTCAAACCCCGTAATTCCACACTAGTTTATGGTGGCCCACCTCTCTGGAAAATTGAAGCCCCACACCCACCAATTAGTATGAGCTTCTCATGCTCCTCTAGATTAGAATCAAGCCAACACTACAATGTAAACTAGGTTGTTTTTGTAATCACAACATCCTCACCTCATCAACTCAAAACTTAACATTGATTGCACCATCTAGCTATCGAAACCATGCTCATGTGTAAAACTTCTATGTTGTCATTTGTACCTTTAAGAAAAAGGGGTGGGCACATTAGAGGTGTTTATTGGGGAAAAAACAAAGGAAAAGGTGTGATGGATGTATATTACCAATGCCAATAATATTTTGCCCCATTTGTTTCTTTATAAACTCTTCATAATAAATTGTGAACCTTTGTTGTAAGTAGGCGAAACACGGTGAGTATTACAAATAATATTAAGTATTATCCAATGTTGTGTTTCACATTCATTAAGCAAAGAGATAGCTAGAAATAACTTTTTAAATGTCATCTTATTAAGTATATGAAATAATAATAATGAAGAATAAAGTGGGTGGGCTAATTTTCTCGATCATGTCGATAATTCAATCCATCATCTTGTAAGTAAGATCGTGTGCCACGTAGGTTAGAGCCAACTCTCGTCAAACTATCTAGAATCCCATCATTCAAACATAAATGAATACATTGTTAAAAGGTCACCCCATAGTTACAAAAAGGGTGTTTTCAATATTTTCTTAGTTAAAATAGCATTTGTTACGATTTTGTGGCACATGATCATGTTGAGCCAAAAAAATTGAAAACATGTGCATGACTTCCAAAACAAACATCATGGTATTATTTTAAATGAAGAACATATTCGTGCATGGCTTGTCCTATAGGGAACAAAGACAAAAATGCCATCATGAAAAAACCTTTTGTGTTGTATTCATTTACGGGGAAGACCAAGTTCGCCCAAGGCATAGATTAATGAGATTTGTTACTAGAAGAAAGATAAAAACTTTGTATCCCTTTAGTTATTGTACCTATATTAGGAAGAAATAACATGGAAGGTGAGGATTTTGATCTAGTTTAGAGACAAAGTTATGAACCCAAAGATTAAATAGCCCTCTTATCTCACGGGTATCTCAAATGTTAAATAGTACATTATAGAGTATGGAGGAAACATTTGTCGACATGGACAACAAGGATGGGAGAGCATTATCATCAAGCAATACATCTCTATAGTAAAGGTCATAGGTTATTTTATATTGTAAGGATTAAATGACTCAATATTTTTTGAAAAAAACATATGTTTTTGTTGTCACATTTAATGTTACATTAGGAGTATGTCCAAATGCCCATATGATGAGGACGGTAAAGATGAGGAAATTATAAATATATTTTGAGGAAATGTGGCAAAGTATGGTCATTATATTTGTATTTGCCTTCATGTTCACGTCTAATCGTGAAATTGGATTCACTCTGCTAAAAGCATTTCTTCAACTTGTGTAAGTGACTATAAAAATGCAAGTTAGTGATTATGATGCATGTTATTCCAATTGGAGTAATTATGGTTATTTCAATTGAAATATCATCTATTACAAGTATGCAACCCATTCTATATTCTTATTTTTATCCCATAATAGTGTTTTAGGAAACCAAAGGACACATAAACTTATGAAAGGATATCTATTATTTTCTAGGAAATAGTGATGTGCTTTGAAACTCAAATATTTATGTTGTTGAAGAACAAACCCATTTATTGGACCATGGAGGAAATTGTTGGCATATGTTATATAAACTAAGGGAGATGAATTATTGTGAAGGAAGAGCCTCGACATTAATTAAAAGTGGAGAAATCATATGGGGTTGACAAGAGGAGTTTCTCCTAAGGGAATAAATGTTTTGAGGTTGACTAGAGGAGGAGTATCTACAAAAGGGAAAAATTTTATTCGGGTGAGAGGATGGGGATTGATAAATAGGTACATTATGCCCAAATATAATTTCATGCAAGAAATTTTTGAAGAGAAGGAGGAAACAAGACTTCGGATGTTAACACGTTGAAGCGTACAACATGAATAGACAAAGAAAAGTTCCATGAGAATTAGAAGGATGTTGGCGATGATGCCTATGAAAATTTATGCTTTCTCTATGTGTATGTTACTGCTAATGTTGATGTTCATTTATGTGGGCTTTTATTTGAGAATAGTATTTTGGATTACAAATCAAGAGTAAACATTGCAAATTTGGATATACGTCGAGGGGAGAGGCATAGATAAAATGGACAATAATGTGTGAGAGTTGATGATATACAAAATAGAAAGGACAAAAAAGGAAATTTATCATCTTTAATAGATCTTCACAGCTTGTCATTGCGACAAAAGTTAGTCCTCGTAATAATGCTCACTAAAGGAATGATTAGAGCATATATGAAATAGAGAAGAAAGTAAGAACTTTTTTAAGGTGTGCTAGAAAAATAACATTATTTGTATGTGTATACTAAAAAAGTAATGGACATAAAAATAATATGCACAATAAACTTAATAAAACAAGATACGAAGGTTTTTTTAATATACAACAAAAAGTTTCTATAAAGTAAACATGAAAGTTTCAAAGTACATTTGCATCATGGAAATAAATGAGAATAAAACAAGATACAAAGATATTTCTATATCTATAACAATGTTTTTTTCTAATTAGACATGAAAGTTTCAAAGTTCATTTCCATCAGGTAAAACAATGATGTGTTTGCGAGAATAAGGAAAGGCTAAAAGCTAAATAATAATCACGTATGCAAAAGAGGTAGAAAAAACCATCCAATGAAAGCAAAGGAAAAGAGTATATCAAGCGAATGTTGGTGGCAATAACAAAAATGCAAAAAATAGGGAAAGAATGGAACCATGTATATGTATGATCTCTAAATATCTATCAAGAAATTGCTTATAATAGAATGTGCAAATATAAGGGACCAAAACTGTTATAATTTGTCATGTATAATTAAATGCTAGTTTGAAGTGGAATGCTTCTCTACTTTCTTATAGCTCAAAATAACGCATTTCAAATGTCCCCTTCCATTCAACGTTTCTTTTAAATTGAATAAGTAAACAAGAATTGGCGAGTTAATGATGTGGTGGTGATTTCATGAGTTTCCTCAACATCTACAAACAAGAAATTTAAATCTATAGTTGTGATTCTTGTGATTGGAATAAGTTGTTTCATTAAAAGCAACCACCGATTTTAATTCAATTATTTTGTCCTTGAATTCATGGCAAATGACATACCTATAGTCACGATTGAGGAAGTTGGCATCACATTTAGATTAGAACCCAACAAAGATTTTTTTCCACAACCTTTTTCTTACATTGTTTATCACCCAATATGAAAGTCAACTAGAAGAAGTTGTCATGAGGATGTCTATGACAGATGTTCTTATTATAGGCCATCAAGGTTTATCAAAATTTCCCACTTCCGGAGGTAGGACAATGATGCTTTAGCACTGGAGCTATTTAGAGGGCCCAAGAATTTCTTAGTGACAAATGGTGAGGGTGTAATTAACACTTTCGAGGCAAACCAAGAATAAAGGGATGTTGTCTCTACAATAATTGGATTGACAAAGCATCTTGTATAAGAGATAGTTTCAATAGTTGAGACATTAAAATCAAATGCATGCCCTTATTTTATTCGTAAGAACTATAATTTATGTGAGACAAATGAAATATGCAATCTCTTTACCCAAGTTATTGAAATGTTGATCCCATAATGTGACCAAAACACTAAACCTTGACATATCCCTAAGTAGGAGAGTTCTCTTTACAATATTTGTGCCATCTCTATGGTGAATAGTAGAAGTACAAAAAAGGACATAACAACACAAATAAGGTCAACCAAATATTTGGCGGGAATGTTTGGGAGCTCTTCATATATTTTCAAATAGACATGGTGATTAGGTAGAATGGTTATTTCCTTTAAAAATGTGGGTAACATTAAAGTTAGATACAAAAATATGATAAGGATTGTTCATGTGGTGGCACCGCTTATTTGCTTATCGATTTTGGCATTAGAGATAATGTAAAGCTCTCTTGTTTCAATCTAGTCATGGAGTTTTTTTACATTTTCATTTAAACGTGCACCCTCCTCCGTTGTCCACAAAATCAAAACCATTTTGTTTTGCCTCCCTTTTTGTGATATTCGAGAGGCTTGTTTTTAGTAGATCTCAGCCCTTGATTTACCAAGAATGTGTTTCAAGATTTGACGCATGAAATTTAGACAAGCAATCCATCGATTAAGAGTGCAAAAGGCCCCAAATAGAAATATTTTCAGGATGAAATGCATTAATGGAAGGAAGGAAGAGCTCACCCACAACCCAAGTGTTTGTTGAGAGCTTATGAGCTTGCTATTTAGAAGGTGCCCTTGATTTTATTATGGTTATAGACATTGATTTCCATATCTAGGATGAGAATAGTCCTACGAGGAAGGAAAGGGAAAGAAAACGATGTGAGTTAGCAACAAAAAAACAAGTATTTGTATATTAAAGGATAAGAGGAGGAATACTTCTCTTGCTTGAGAATTTTATAAAAGAAATTACAAAGCTAAAAATAAAGCTCTCTTCTAATTCTTCTAAAAGGATATATGCATTAAATTTGGAGGAAAAGGGTGCATGTAAATGCATGCCATCTACAAGGTTGATGACAATACAAAGGACATTAGAGTTAAAGATCGACCATATAAGACAAAGGTCAAACACTTAAAGAGGAAGATGGATATCAATGCACCCTTCGAGCAAGTGCTCAATCCCATGATACAATAACGACACATCCTTTGTTGACAAATGATAACCTTTGTATGATGCACAACAAATGTGAGAAACTTATGGAAAAGTGAGGTAACGGCAAGAATTTCCATATTTTTGTATTATTTTTTTACATTGCCAACATGAAAATGTGAATGGATATAATAAAATCAAAGGAATCTATATATTAAAAGACATTTTTTTGTTTTTACAACAAGAGCAAGTAAAGCATACAAAAACATAAAAGCACAAAGTTATGTATACATAGAAGATGTGTTATTTTCCTAATAATATTTAAGTAATCTTTGATTACAACCATTAAAAGTTTGTCTCCGCCACAAACATGTTTGTAATGCATTTATAGCAAGATGTGTTGGTGTTTCAAAAGCCTATTAAAACATGAGACGATGGTTTTTTTTTCCATCGCTTCTCATTAATATTGCAAAAGAGTGCTACAAAAGTAAAGGCATCTATATTAAAGCCCATAAAAAGTGAAAGACATTAATACAAGGAAAACTAAGATCATTTTTCATCATTTGTTTTTTCCAATGTTAACTAAAAAAATTCAAAAGAGCACCAAAAATAAAAATATATTTATAAATGTGCGTAGAACACCAAGTGCATTTATGCAAAGGAAGCATTGAGGTTTGTTTTTTACTTTTTTGTACATTGTTTGCGTTAATAAAGCATAAGGGCTTTGAAAAAGTAGAGTGAGTTGATGAGGGTCATTGTTCGTTCGGTTTAATTCATCATTGTAAAACCAAGGAAACATCTAATGGCTATATGTTATAGGAAAGAGAGGGAAACATTTCTCTAACAATCCTTCTACCAAGATTTAAAACAAATGAACATTCAATTCACAACTATAAAATGAATTTGAAAAATAGTTATAAGTTGCTCAATAAAAATAAACAATAGTAAATAGTTTTAAAATCTAAATTGCATGATCTAAAACTTTTTAATCTTAACAACAAGAAAATTAGAAGTTCTAAAAAATAAAATAAACAAAATGTTACTCTATGAAAATATTGTAATTGTTCTCTTCCTAGCGTGAGAGTGGTCTTTGCTCTTCCCTTGGGCTTATCTCCTCACACTTATCAAATAACCACTTAACACCAATATGCAACAACTAGAATTGCATTAATTGCTTTGATGCTTTTATAAAAGATAAAAGATGAAGATCCCCTTATTCGAGTTACAATGGAATATTTATACAAAGTACCACCAAGTTTAAATCTTTCAAACTTCCTTTATCGTAGAACTATCTTCTACACTCGTGGGTAGTTCATTATAGCAAAAGTCTTAGTAAAACTCAACTATGATTAACCTTTCCAAATTCAAAGTGTGAACACTTTAGTCTAGTTCACTACTCCAAAAAAATTACTAGGTGATTTAATAGAAAATGAATTAAATATAATTACATGAAAGTAACTACTATGATATGTGATATAAAAATGATAACATGCAGTAAAGACATAAGTAAACAAGCAAGTAAAATGTCAAACCATAAGCAAAAGAGGGATATAAGAAGACTTAGCTGATTTTAGAGTGTGACTAGAGGTGATTTGGGTAGGTAAAATATTGAAACATACTATAGACAATGACATTGATGCTCACTTGAAATAATGGAACTCGAAACCATGTAGGACATGGGCGCCTATAGGAGGCGGGCGCCTGGACGTTGGTGATTTTAGGCTGGGTGTTGGTGGTCGTCCAAATGCTCAGAAACTAATTTATTTTGTGTCACAAGAGGTTCGTTATTGATTCATGTTTATCGCTTGATATTCCCTCTTTTATCTCTAAGGGTACTTGTAACTCCGCAAAACAAACATATCGCCTACACATGTCCACAAACCACATCAAATCTAATAAAAAATATGCATAATGTGGATTCAAACTGACCCAGCGGTCACCCGAAGAGTGAACTTATTGTCAAGCACTACACTACATCTCATACCCCATGTAGTTCTTGTGTGTGTGTGTAGAAATGATGCCCTTGTGCAAGTTACACCAAATGATAGCGGGATAGATCTAGAATGTAGAAGATGTATAGTATGTGTGGATGGAATAGAATAAACTTCCCCTTCCTATGTTGTGTATGTAGAAGTATGCATCCCTTGCCCTTGAATGAATGTGCTAGATGATTGCCTTTGAAGTGCTTTTGTGCCTTTTAAATGTAAGCTTAGGTGATAGTAAGTGATATTAGTGCTTGGTCCTAATTTTTGAGAAGTAATTAAGTATATAAATGATTACCTTATTTGAATTTTGTAATTGACGACTAGAAGGATGACCCATGAGTGAAAAATATGCTCAAAAGATAAAAGAGACCCAAAAAGAGCGAGTAAAGGTAAGAAAGGGTCAGGAGTGCCCAGTATGGATAGAAGCACCTAGGTGTCAATATCCTAACTAGGTGACAATGTCTAAGGCCATAAAAGATAAATTAGTCAGGTTTCGTTAGGGTTGTAGGGTGTGTTAGACCAAAGAGACGGTAAGAGATAAAGAAAAGAGGTCAAAGATAGTTGTATACCACTAGTTTTATTTCTTAGGAATCATGTATACATTAGTATGCTTTAGGACCTAGAAATGTACCCAAGTGCGTGATTTTGTGTCTACACTAGGACTCGATAAATGGACTTTCATGACTAAGACTTGTTGCACGAAAGATGGGAGAGTAAGTCATTTCTATCTTCTTACTATTTCCTAAATAACTGACACTTACTTGCCATGTGTAGGTTTTCTCAAATAAAGGACCATGCTCTAAGAATATCTTGATTTTTGACCACCAAACATCATTCAATATTATTTTTCATTCACATGTTATGCCTTTAAACTCTAAATCATCACCTCTTTCTCATTCAATGATTGTGATAGTCTTTCAATTTCTTTATTTTGCATTTGCGAGGAAAATTCAACCTCTGAGACAAGGTCATTACATGATTTACTTATTTGTCTTCCTCATCGTGTAAGCTCGGGCCTCCTTTTGCATGTTGCGGAGATGAAGGACAAGTTTCTTTAGTTGGTTACACGAGGGCCTTCCCTTTATCAATGAATTAAGGAAGAGGCTCGAGCTTCCTCTCATCTTTAGAATAGCGGCGGAAGGCATGGTAAGTGGCTCCTTTAATAATTTTCATATATGTTTGTCTTTCTAATAGGCCTTTGACTACATCGATATGGATCTTTATGCACATACATTGTTCACTGAAAAGCTCATGTTTTTACATAGGCCTTTGAAATGGCAGATTATGTTGTGTGTTATTGAGAGATATATAAAGTGATGGGAGAAAGTGTCAAAAGGAGTTGTCTGAGCATCCAAAGTTAGAGATGGCATCATGTTGGGAACCACTGAGATGGGCAAGGATGAAGCGACCTACCTTTTGAGCCATATGACTTACACTTAAGCCTTGAGAGCCATGTGCCTTCTATAAACACTTTTTTTCTTTTTTTAAGTTATAGTATGCCAAAAAAAGTGAGTCTAGTATGTTACAATTTTTTTAACCAACATTAGTTGAACATGATTTAAGTGGTTGTGGGAGTGGATTGGCTCTAAAAGTGAATATATTTTAAAGTATTATTGATATATTAGTTTTTGTAAAGTTAGGTTGATAGTTGTAAACACTTTCTCTAGTATTTTATGAATCTTACTCCATTATGTGGTATGTTATGTTATTTTTAACTAAGAACCATGTCTTCAAAAAACACATTCACTATGTTATATGTAAATTGGGGTAGAAGTCACTTGGGAGGAGTCATTTTATTTCATAAGGACTTTATAGTCATAGAAGTAATTCCAAGACTTATTAATCGCTTCTATTGGTATCTTATCGGCGTGACCATTAAACCCTCGGGTATAATTGCTAGACATATTATCTTTGACATTTTATCTTGAATTAATATTGAAGTTTCTATTTGTAATGTATATATGTGCATATAAGTATAACTAAGTATATAGATTATTATAAAAAAATTTATCAATATTTATTTAAATGTCATTTGTATAGGTATTTTAGTAAAACATAGATATCTTTAAAGTATTATATTTAAAGTGAGAGGTGTTCTTTCAGTGTAATGACATGATTTTGTTGAGTAACTACTTATAAATATTTTTGTGTTTTTTTATGTATTTAGGCACGGCTCACCCACGATTGAATTTTGAAAATGAAAAGCAGATAAGCGAATAACAAACACATTATGTTTAATAATATTGAAGACAACAACCACAACAAATGACATAGAACAAAGGCAACGTAAAAATGAGATCGAAAGAGAAATACATACTAAATGTAGGGTAGAAATGTTAGTTGAATAACTCAAAGCATAAATGAGACAACATGCAGATGAAATGGTAACATATCATGCTTGAACATCTCATGACTTTATAAACATATATTAAGAATAAGATTTTAAAGGCAAACACAAAAAGATACATTCACTAAGGAAGAATGATAACTACAAGAATATGATCATGAAGCAATTTAAAGGTTATCTCTCACATAAATTCATTTGAAGGATTAAGAATATTACGCCATTTACATATGATTGCTATGAAAAAATAAGCAAAGGAAAATTGCTTTCTAAATAGGATGTCAAGGAAGAGACATCAAGTCCTTAGGTATGATCGTGCAAGGTTTTATTTTCTATAATGAATTTGGTGTCCACTTTACCATCACAAAGTAATTTTAATGATAATTTTACATCTATTTGAATGCCATTTAAAACATTTTTTCTTTTAACATTGAAAATTCAATGAAAAAATAATGATATCTTGGTCACACCGTGGAGATTGATTTTTGTTTCCTCGCACTATTTTTTCCCATCATTAATATAATTATTAAATAGTGTGATATGTTCATGATCTAAAATAAAAAGTTTAAAATTAATATCAATCGATGTTTTTCAAATAATTTTTAAAAATATATTTGTACTAGTTGTAGATCCTCGCAAACAAGATGGATGGATGAACAAACCTTTATATGGAAAGCAAATTTCCTATAAAATTTATTTCCTTGTCAGTTTATCCATTTTAATTTTAAGAAAATGTGATTACTTCATCTTCTTGTTTCATGATTCTTAATGAATATTTAACGACATATTGAAGCATCGGTAACAAATTAGAGTGTAATTTTTATTTTTAATATTTTATACAACATAATGTATACAAATGCTTATAAGATATTGATTATAGGTCTTTTAAATCCTAATTTTTTTATAATGTTTATTTTCATTATATCTATAAAATTAGTCAATGATTAATCAATAATTACATAAATAGTTTAAGAAATGGATATAGTTTAGTGTTCCTATCCATATCATATCACAATCCTTAATATTTTATTCTAAATTGTTGTTATATTCTAAAGCATTATTGATATGTTAATGTTTTTATAAGTGACCCGTATATTATACCCATTTCTATCGTGTGGTATACAAATATTTTCTTCTCTAAGGTTGGGTTGATAGTTGTAAACACTTTCTTTAGTATTTTATGAATCTTACTTGATTATGTGGCATGTTATGTTGTCATCTTAAGTAAAAACCATATCTTGTAAAAAAACACATTCACCGTATTATATGTAAAATGGGGTAGAAGTCACTTGGGAGTCTAGTCATCTTATTTCATATAGACTTTAGATTCATAGAAGTAATTCCAAGACATGTTAATCACTTCTATTATTATCCTATCGACATGACCATTGAACCCTCAAGTAAAATTCTTAGTCATATTATCTTTGACATTTTATCTTCAAATTAGTATCAAAGTTTCTATTTGTAATGTATTAATAATAATAATGATAATAATAATAAACTAAGATGACGATGCGGAAAAAATCATTCGGAACTCCCCGGGATAAGTCACGTAAGGCGGTCAATCTTTTCAAATCACCCTACTGCAATAGTCTTCTTTGTCTCCCTAGTTTGGATGGTGCAATGGCGGTTCGGCGGGCCCTGCTAAATGTGTCTTGCTTAGTTTGGGTCCCGCCTTGGTCTCTTCATTGCCATTTTCTAGCGATTGCTTGGGAGTGCTCCTACATCTGAAGACTCGAGAGGCAGATTTCGTGACAATCTCTCTGAAAGCTTTGACCTCGCTTCCCAACTGCATCTTCTTGGGCAAAGGGCCATCATCGCTAAGTTCGTGGGTCGGCGTCTCTTGGCTGACGGAATTCGTGCCTGGTGCGATACCCAATGGGGGAGTGGTCTCCACATCGATTCTTGGATAAAGGTTTCTTCCTTGTCATTTTTCGTAGCCAAGCTCAAAGGGACGATTCCCTAGATAGGAAAGAATTTCTGCTTCTCGATTCTGGGCTTCATCTTCGGAGGTGGACAACTCATTTCAATCAAATCTCGCCATCATGGAAGGTTTTTAGGTTTGGATTCGCCTTTATTCTCTTCCTAGTGAGTACTGGTCCCCTTCTTCTCTCTCTCAAATTTGTTCCAGTTTGGGGCGGGTTATACGTATAGACCATGTGACTCTCGAAGGAACCCTTTCTTCCTTTGCCAGGGTTTGTATCTCTGTTGACATTTCAAAAAAATTGCAAGACAAGATTGTGATTCTTTCCCCAGTGGAAAATGGGTTCAGAAGGTTGATTATGAGACCATTTCGAACTGTTGCTTCCTTGTAAACAACCTGGTCACTTCCAAAAAGCCTGTAAAGCTCCTCCTCCTCGCGGCAGGTTGTTTGGTAGAAGAAGCCTCTTTCGTCTCAAGCCCCAGCAGTTGTGGATCCTTCTCCTCCTCCCGAGTCCTTTTGTCCCCCTCCATCTGTTGAGGAAAAGTCTCTTTCTCGGAACCCTTAAACCTAGATCCCAACACTATCTCCCTTGTCAAAGAAACAACCTCGGTGGTTCAAGACTCAACATGAATCCTCTCCTTATTCCACGAAGGTATTGCTTATGGGTCTGGGTTCAGATGTTGCCTCCCTAGAAAATTGGGTGGGTCATAAAGAAGAGTTTCTCAATGCCTCCACGGAGGTAGTTATGGAGGAATCAGTCCATTCGGAAGAAGAAGGTGAGATTTTGAAATCTAGTCATGGTATTCTACCCACTCCACCTATTCATAACTTGAATCTCTCGACGAAAGCTCTGTCGGGTGGCCCTCAAATCTCGTTCTTCTCTAAAAGAGGTGGCTTCTGGTAATCAATCTCAGCTAGGCTCTTTTTTCTCAATTTCAAGTAAGAGAGGCGAGTCCTCTCTGAACAAAAGATGAATATCCTATCTTGGAATGTTAGAGGCCTCAACACCCCTAACAAACAACATCTAAAGCTTTATGTCACCGATATGAACATATCCATTTGTTTGCTCCAAGAGACCAAGATGTCCAGTGTGGCGTGCTTAGAAGGCTGGTTTGGAGTTGGCGAGGTTGGGAAGGCCTCTTCGTTAACTCGGAAGGAGCCTCTGGTGGGTTGGGTCTTCTCTGGAAAACTAGCTCCTGTGGTGTTGCTTCCCTTTCTTCCCACGCAAATTTCCAATGGTGCCAAGTCAGTTTAAAGCATTCGATGAGACTTTTTCCTATGCAATGTCTATGGTCCGAATAATCCCATTAAAAAATGGGAAACTTGGCATAAAATTTAGGAATCCTTGAGTTCCCTTCCGGATCTTAAAATTATCGTGGCAGGGGATTTTAATGCTACTATCTCTGATAGGGATAAACGTGGTGGTATCAGTTGGCAACCTCGTTCCCAATCTGATTTTATTTCCTTTGTTCATTCCTCCAAACTTGTGGATTTGGAACCTCACTCCGGTGGTTCACTTGGAATAATCGTCATCCTGGCTTTGGGAACTTGGTGGTTAGACTTGATAGATTTCTGATTTTAGAATCTTGGCTTCATCAGAATTTCCTCCTTCAAAGCTTTGTTTCCCCCTTTCAGGATCTGATCATTTCCCTATTTCCTTGACCATAAATTTTGATCTCCCCCTCGGCGTTCGCCTTTTAAGTTTGAAAGCATGTGGATGCAGGACCCCTCTCTCAAATCGTTGATCAAATTATGGTGGGATTCCTTTGTTGTGACCAGCACCAAAATGTTTATCCTCTCTAAAAATCTCTCCATGCTCAAAGATAAATTATTAGCTTGGAATTTGCTTTCTTTAAAAATATCTTTCAAGAAAAGCTTAGAGTTGAGAAAGCCCTCCGCATTCTCAATGATAGGGTTCTTAGGTTTGGTATGTGGCAAGAAGATTTTCATCTTGAAAAGCTCCTTCTCAGCGAACTGGGGGATCTCTTATTAAAGGAAGAAGCTTTTTGGCATCAAAAATCCAGGGAAATTTGGTTAAAAGATGGTGATAAGAATACCAAATTTTCCATGCTTCGGTTAAAGCTAGGAGAAACTCCAATTATATTTCCTCCATCAAGTTACCCAGATGACACGTTGATCTCAACTCAACCTCTAATTAAAATGGAGGTTGTTTCCTTTTTCCACAAGCTTTTAACCAAAGAAACGCATTCATCTTTAGCCGCTCAATCTCCTCTGCTTGATCAAATTCCCAAGCTAGTTACTGAGGTGGATAACGAATGGATATCTTCCCTTTCTCTTTAGAGGATGTTCGTAAAATTGTTTTCTCAATGGCTCGTGACAAAGCCCCAGTCCCGGATGGTTTCCCAGCTACCTTTTTCCAAGATTTTTGGGAAGTTATTGGTAACACTGTTTGGCAAGCTATGGAAGAATCCCGGTCTTCTGGTAAAATCCTCGGCTCTCTCAATCACACTTTTATCTGCATGTTCCCCAAAAAATCCCACTGACAAGTTTGATGATTTCCATCCCATCTCCCTTTGCAATACCTCGTATAAGATCATCTCCAAAGCCATCACCTCTCAAATCAGCCCCCTCCTCAGTTCTCTTGTCTCGCAAGAGCAAAGTGGCTTTCTTCTGGACAGATCCATCTCAGATGGGGTGATCATTTCTCATGAACTTATTCATACCTTACAGCTCTCCTCATGTCCTGGGATGATGATCAAGCTGGATTACAAGCAAAGCTTATGATCACATTAATTGGAGATTCCTTCTTAAATCTCTACAGGCTTTGGGTTTCAACAAGCTATTTTGTGATTAGATTTTCAATTGTATCTCTTCTCCTCACTTCTCGGTTCTGGTGAACGGCTCTGCTGAAGGTTTCTTCCGGAGTAGCAGGGGTCTTAGGCAAGGAGACCCTTTATCTTCCTTCCTCTTTATTTTGGTTGTTGAAGCTCTGAGTCGTTGTATTAAGTCAGTGGTTGTCTCCGGATCCCTTTTGGGTCTCTCAATTGCCTCCAGCTTGCCCTCTCTTACTCATCAACAGTTTGCGGATGACACATTCCTTTTGGTTTGGCCACTATTCTAGAAGCCGTGCTCTATCCGATATCCTTAATTCTTATTCCAATGTTATGGGCCAGGTAATTAATTTCCATAAATCAGTTATTTTCTTTTTTAATGTTTCTCCTCGGCTGCAGCGTAGGATTCTAGCGATCCTTGGTTTTGTTTCTGGTTCTCTCCCCATAAATATTTGGGGATCCCTTTATTCTCTGGAGTAGGCAAAGCTTGTATATGGAATGACCTTCTTCAGTCCCTTACGGCTAGGTTGCAAGCCTGGAAAGGGAAATGGCTCTCATTGGTGGGTCGTTTGCTTCTGATTAAGTCGGTTCTTTGCACTCTCCCGGTTTATATGTTATCTATTCTGGCTCTTCCCAATTCGGTTTTGTTGAAATTTGAAAAGGTTATCAGAAACTTCCTTTGGTAGGGAACATGAAGATCACAAATTTCATTTGGTCAAATGGGATGTGGTTAAATCACCCATCTCTTCGGGTGGCTTGGGGATTGTGGATTTAGCTCTTCATAATATTGCCCTGGGCGCTAAATTAGTCTGGAACTTTATCTCTTTCCCTCACAGGTTGGCACATCAGGTACTCTCTCACAAATATTTGGAGGCTGGTAGGTCAGAGCTTCTTCTTTCTTGTGAAGATCTCCCTAAAGGTTCCCATATTTGGAATTTCATGTGCAAATGCAAATCTTTAATCGTAGATTCGGTATCTTGGTTTGTTAACAATGGTACTCGGGTCAAATTTTGGGAGGATGGATGGAACGGGTTCTCTCCTCTTAATTTGGTCTCTTCCCTCAACAATGTTATGAACAAAACCATATTGTCCTGGGGTAATCATGTAGCAAATTATGGCACCCGTCATCTGGACGGTTCTCCTTCGTGGCAATGGAAAGATCCCTCTCTGTTGAATGTCCCGAGACATGGAGTGCTCTACCCTCTCGGATGAGATCCTCACGAGAAGGGTTGCCTTCAATGATTGTGAGGACCATTTGCTCTGGCTTGGCTCCATCTCGGGCATTTACTCTATCAAAGATGGTTATAGTATGCTTCTTTCGCAGTCCGGTTTTGTCGCTCACCCCAAGCTTGGTTGTTGGCACTCCTCTCTCCTTCCCAAAGTGGTGATCTTCGGCTAGCTCATCCTCAAAAAACAAAGTTCTTACCCAGATTGTTGCAGAAGATCCTGGGGTTTTGTTGGTCCCTCCAAATGTGTCCTTGTGGTAATGCGAGAAGAAGATCTCGATCATCTCTTCCTTTTTTGCCCCTTTGCTTGTCAAGGATGGCATTGGCTTTTGGGTAAACTTAATCTTTCTTGGGTCCATTGCAACAACATCAAAGACTCCCTTCTCTCTTGGCCCTCTTTGGGTTCCAATAGTTCTTTGAGTTCTATTTGGCAAGTGGCCCCTTTTCTTCTCTTGTGGCACATTTGGTGGGAGAGAAATCTGTGCCTTTTTCGTAATCAATTGTGCGCTCTTCCCGCCTTTTTGAGCAAATTAGAAGTTGCCATCTCTGAAATCATATCTAAAAATAGTTTGAATAATCCCTCGTTCTCCTCGATGGATGCTCACATTTCCAAGGCTTGGCCTCTTGTCAAAATTCCAAAACCTGGATCAATTGTCAAACAAGGCCTATCCCAAGTTGAGAAGCTCATTCGTAGGAAACAGGCTATCTGGAGACCTCCCCAAAGGAGTATGGAAATTAAATTTTGATGGTGCTTCCAGAGGTAACCCAGGTTCTTCGGGGGTGGATGCATTATCCGTGATGAAGCTGGTATACTCATTGCGGCGGGATCTTTTCCGTTAAGCAATTGTTCTTGCAACATGGCGGAAGTCAGGCCCTTTTAGAGGGTCAAACTGGTCATCAAAATGGGAGGGGATTCTCTTCTAATTGAGGGAGACTCCCAAATTATTACCTTCTCCATTTCGAAGGGTTCTGCTCCATCTGGCGCATCAATCCTTTCATTCAGACCGTCATCTTCTGGCTCAAAAACTAAAATTTTGGAGCATCAGTCATATTTTTCGTGAGTCCAACTCGGCGGTAGATCTTTTAGCAAATTTTGTGATTGACTCCCCACACAACAACTGTCTCTAGTGACGCCTCGGCCTAGGAAGGACTCACGTCAATCATCTCTGCGGAAAGGTAGTTCATGGTGTTTCATGCCGAGGGTTCCTTAAGTATCGTTTGGTGCTTCTTCTTTTCTGCTCATCCTTGTCCTGTTGAGCTCTCTGTTTTCTATTTCTATGGCTTTTGTTGGGTTTCCATTTGTAGCTCTTCACGGACAGTTCAGGGAACTAGCCGATACTTATGAGATTGATCGTCACCGGCTCTCTGCCATCTTCCATTACTCTTCGTCTGAGGAAGCGGAAGCGATCGAAACCATCCTAGGGGACTCATACCGCTTCAGATCTCGGCGTCCCAGGACAGATTCGGACATCACATCGGCTTTCATTTCTTTCTGCCTCCTCCTTCATCCTGACCTTACTGTTGTTGTAGAGTTCATTATGAGAGGATGAAATTTATCCGGTCCACAGGGTGGGATTACATGAACAATTGGTAGATTTTTCCCTCTCGGATCCTTTGTTGTGGGTCGAGGAGGTTGACAAGATGGCCTGGGCTCTGGTCGAGGTATCCAATGGCTCTCTGTGCTAGTACCATGATCTGGTCACCTTTACATGCAGAATATGCATCCTACGCTTGATCACCATTTTTTCCTTCCTATGGTCGATATCGATGCAGCCTTATTCCTAGTGCACTCTGCGATCGATAACCTCAACGAGCTAAAAAGATCATCGCAGCAAGTGTTGCTTTCTCTCTCTTGCTCGAAGCTGCCGATGTTCGCAGAGTACGTCCCATGGCTGACTTCTTCGATCCGGTTGAGTTTCTCGACATGTCCTTCGATGTTGTTTTTACCTTGACTTCTTCGCCCTCCATTGATCTCTGCTCCTTCTTCCTCCTTCCCTCCTCCCATTTGCGTATGTAATTCTATTTTCTTCCATCTCTCTCCGACTTCTTCTTCTGCTCTAGTGTTGGGTAGGGGCCCTTACCCCTCCAGTTCATAGCTCCGGTCAAAAGCATTTACTCATAAAAAAATAATAATAATAATAATATTTTTATAGTCCACGATGCCCGATGACCTATTTTTAGGTCGTAGGCGGCTTATAACATATGGGACTACCTCGTACTCCCAATATGCAGGAGGCACCTAACTGTGCTTCAAATACGAGGCGTACATACCCTACCCCCTATAGGATTTGAACTTGTGACCTCTCTTTCAAGAGCACAAGTTCTTCACCATTAGGCCAACTTAATTGTATATATGTGTATATAAGTATAACTAATTATATAGATTATTTTTATATATTTTTATCAATATTTATTTAAATTGCATTTTTATAGGTATTTTAGTAAAGCAAAGATATCTTTAAACTATTATATTTAAATTGAGAGGTGTTCTTTGAAGTGTAATGACATGATTTTATTGAGTAACTACTTATAGATATTTATGTGTTTTAGTAATGTAGTTAGGTATGGCTTGCCCACGATTGAATTTTGAAAATGAAAAGAAGAGAAGAGAACACCAAAAGAGACTATGTTTGATAATATCAAGACAACAACCTCAATAAATGACAAAGGGGAAAATACAATGTCAAAATGAGATTAAAAGAGAAATACATACTAAATGTAGGGTAGAAGTGGTAGTTGAAGAACTCAAAACATAAATGAGACAACATGCAGATGAAATGGTATCATATAATGATCATACATCAAGATGTACCCAAGTACATTACTCCAAGGATGATCTACAAAAGATATAAGCAATGTATGCGGTAAAATAACTTTGAGAAACAATGTAACAATAAGGCAAACAAAAGTAAGCTCATTTTGTCACAAAATTTGTAAAATTGTGCGTGGTAAACAAAGTATTATGACAATAGGCCCACGCAGTTAAAAACTTGAAAGGGTGACTTATAGGAGATTTCTACATGCTAAAAATCAAAGCACGCTATGTTGGGATTACGACTTACTAAAAACTTGAAAAGACAATTGAGTAGTGCATATGGGTCAAACCGACAAAGAACATTCCCGCAAAAACTATAAGTAAATAATACAATGTGCAAGTTGAAGACAAACAAGAAGAAGTTAGGAAATGAAGAAAATCATCTACCAAACATCAACAACTTCACTTGTTTCAAGATAAAAGACAAATGTTTAAGTTCAAAAAAGTGTCAAAGTGAGATTGAGGTCTAAAGCCAACTTTTTTATATTTCACAACTAAAATTAAAAAATCACATTACCCACAAGTACTTCGCACCTATACAACAATTGTAAGTATAACATCATTTAGGACAATTAAATATGTTTAATATCAACTACATTAATTTTGGCATGAATAAGCCACTACGCGACACTTGTTATATATTGGATCCATCATATCAACAAATACCTTTATCTTTATCATAAATATTTCAATTATCATGTCAAAAATTATAATATAAATAGAAATAAACTAACATCATAATTATTAACTAGCCCCATCTCGGAATAATAATAAATAAACAAATAAAAACACTAATACCATAACAATTAAATAATCTCACACTTGTAATTAATAAATACATATATACACTAAAAATTAATTAGTTTTGTACTAATATTTAGTGTTTATAGGCTAAATGAAATATTTGACTATATTTATGTTCTAAAGATGTTTCCATACAATCATTGGGATATTTTTGCTTAAGGAAAAATGTCATGTTATATTTATCTTTGTATATAAAATATATAAATCATAATGATAATTTATACTTTCTCTTGTATGATAATACTTTTTCTTAACAAATCTATTTATATACAAATATTTCATATTTCACTAAAAAAATCACATTTTCTATTGTTAACTTATAATAATTTATATTCAAAGAAAACCTAATGTAAAAATGTTTCACATTAAAAATAAAATTCACATAATTAAGGAAATGTATCTTTGTAAGTCATGAATATTATTGTATTGAGCTTAGCTTGAAAGAAATGTATCCATGAATATTATCCTCAAAGTGGCCTACGATCTAAAAGTTATTTGAGTTATTTTCAAAGTTCATTTATTTTATGAGTTTGTAAATATGTGCAGAAGGATCCTCACATCTGGTATCAGAGCACTTTCTTGGCCTTACGAGTAGATTTTGGAGAATTTTTTCTAGTAGGGCTTCCTAAGAGTTGCGCCATTTCTAGAAATATTTTCTTTGCATTTTTTCTAAATATTTATTACAGGTTTAGATAAGGGTAAATACCCATCTACATAATTGTGGGAAGTACTTGGGCATAAGCCCTAAAACTCATTGTGAGGAGTACCACAGAAACCCGAAGTAGTTGGCCCATTGAGAGGACCTACAGTGAAAAGGGCACCGACCCATCCCGATTGACTAGTTTCCACCCATGTGAGGTAAACCAAGAGTTATCTGTGGTAATGACCCCATCTTGATTGATTAAGGGTAAAGTTTGTGACTAAATTTTTTGGTGAGTGGTACTCGTTTAGACAACATTGGTAGTAGAGAATCCTTAAAACCCTTAGGTAGCCTAACCAATCGCCATATCCAACATAATAGTTCAACGGAAAACAATAAAGTGGTCATAGTTGAGAATTGTTGGTAACCGCACACTTCTAGGAGTAGGTTGTTGGTAGAAATAATAAATTGATCGTTAAGATCAAAAAAAAATCAGAAAAAAAAAAAAAAAAAAAAAATCATTTTTTTGCCATATATTTCATTTTATAGTTCCATTGACTCTCAAAATTTCCTGGAACACTGAAATTCCATTTTACACATTTCTTTCCTTGAGGGTCCATATCCAAATTCCACTTTTATTAGCTTGAAATCTCAATTTTTGAATTTTTTCAAGTTTTTCCATAACTTCTTTAGTTTTTCTCCAATTGCTTCAAAATTTTTCCATAGTGTTCCTCTCCATTTTCTGCTCCTTTGTCCCTCTTAGAAAATTTCCCAATTTTTCCATTCCAGTTCCAAAATTGCCCCTACATTCATCAATCCTAATCAAGAGGTGCCAAAAACTAGTAAAATTCCATTTACCCCTTCCGATTGAGCTCACATTAAAATTTTCCATTATTGATCATGTGTCTTAAAACACATTTTTCTATCCATTGCAAAAAAAAAAAAAATTGGTTATGGTTGTCACCCATGTGTGCACAAAAAACATGGAGGAAGAAATCACTGCCTTGAAGGCACAAATGTTTGAGCTCACACACATGATGCAAGGACTGAATCAACAAAATGCCATCCTCACTAAGAAACTCCATACTGAGTCCACTTTAAACCACAATTTCTCTTGCACCAAATATGCCACATGGCCCCAAGCTGGATTTTCCTCGCTTTAATGGGATGGACCCAACTAGATGGATATACAGGGAAAACAATTCTTTAGTCTCCATAATACCTATTGTGTGAACAAGGTCCCCATTGCTTCTTTTCACTTGGAACAAGAGGCCCTATAATGGTATCGTTGGTATTTAAAATCTCATGATGAACCAAACTGGCCATGGTTTCACATCTCTCATTCTAGAGTGGTTTGGCCCAAGTGCTTATGATGACTTCATAGTGCATGCTCACTAAACTTACGAAAAACAGGCTCAATCTGTGACTACTAAAAAATTTGAGAGATTGGCCAATCACACAAAAGGCTTGTCAGATGATTTTTTCAAGAGTTGTTTCATTAGTGGCCTCAAGGAGGCAATACACTTAGAAGTCAAAATGTTTAAACCCAATTCCATGATGGAAGCATTGGGCTTGGCCAAATTGGCGGAGGAAAAAATCACAACACAACGTTGACCTTTTGGTTTCCCTTCATTCAAAAATCAATCACTCAATGTGCTCCCATGGTGCCTCCCCGAAGTCAGCCCCAATCAAACATCTTACTAAAGCAAAATGTAAGAGCATAGAGAGAAAGGCCTATGCTACAATTGTGATGATAAATTCACTAGAGGGCATCGATGCGTGGAAAAAAAATTGTACCTCTGGATGTTGAATCACCTCCAAATCAAACAACTATGAAGATGCCCAAGAAGTCCAAGAAGAAGATTCACCATTGGATGAAACCCTCCTCAGGATTCTCAACCAGAGATCTCACTTCACCCTAGAAAGAGTCACCACCCCTTAGACCATGAGGGTAAAAGGGTATTTCAAAAATATTCCTCTAACCATCTTAATTGATTTAAGTAACACACATAACTTTATTGATCAAAGTTGGCCAAACAAAACAAATTTTTGTTTACCCTTGTTTTAGCTTTGAAGTTATGATTGCTAATGGTGGTACATTTCCTTGTAAGGGAAAGTGTCGTAATGTTCATATTGTGATGGGATATTATCATCTTCACTCCGACATGTTTTTCCTCCCCTGGGTGGATGTGATGTCATTTTGGGAGCTCAATGGTTGCACACACTTGGACCCATCCTATGGGATTTCTCTGAACTATGGATGTAGTTCTCTGACAATGGGAGAAAACACACCTTAAAAGGTCTTTCTCTAGGCTCCACTAGTATTATTAGTTCCCATTATATGGAAAATATTTTGAAGAAAGGATCACATGGGGTCATTGCTCAGTTGTTTTCTATCCAATTGAATCCACCTACTTCTTCCAACACCCCTATGATTTACAAGCCATTTTGGACAAACATGCTCATGTCTTTTTTGAGCCCAATGGATTGCCACCTTCACATGCCCAGAAGATCATCATATTCAACTCCTCCTAGGAAGTTCTCCCCAACATTGGCCCTACAGGTATCCTTTTTTACAAAAGATAGAAATTGAAAAGCTCATTCAGAACTTCTCAAGGTGGGAGTCATTCACCTAGCACCACCTGTATTCCTCCCTAGTTTTACTTGTCCACAAAAAGGATGGCTCATGGTGTCTTTGCATTGATTTCAGAGAACTCAACAAGATCACTATCAAGGACAAGTTCCCTATTCTAGTGATCGATGAGCTTCTAGATGAACTTCATGGTGCTTATTTTTCTCCAAATTAGATCTTCACTCGAGGTACCACCAGATTCACCTTCATGAGGAAGATATTCAAGACAACCTTCCACACTCATGATGGTCACTATGAGTTTTTAGTCATGCCCTTTGGGCTTACCAATGCCCCATTGACATTCCAAGGCTTGATGAATAAGATTTTTGGCCCTTCCTTCATGTTTCATCCTGGTATTCTTTGATGACATCTTGATCTATAGTCAAACTTGGGTCGAGCATCTACAACACATTGATAGGGCATTACAACTTCTCGCAAACAATCAAGTTGTGTGCCAAACACTCCAAGTGCTCCTTTGGCCAAACTAAAGTTGAATATCTGGGACATATTGTCTCTGGAGGGTGTCCACGTGGACCCAGATAAAATTAGTGCCATGCAAAATTGGCCACTCCCCAAAAACACTTGAAGCCTTCGTGGATTCTTGGGTCTCATAGGCTACTATATAAAAAAATTTGTTCGGGATTATGGTAAAATCATAGCCCCATTGACAACCATGTTGAAAAAGGATGTTTTTGCATGGAATGAGGTGACTAAAGAGGCATTTTGAGGCCTTAAAACAAGCTATGTGTATGTAGTACACTGTCTTAGCCATGCCAGATTTCACCAAGAATTTCATCATCAAAAGTGATGCTTGTGGCAATGGCCTTGGTGTTGTTCTCCTCCAGGAAGGTCATTTGTTTTCCTTCACTAGAAAATCTCTCTCGGGAAGGAATTTAGTCATGTCTACCTATGAGAAGGAGATGATGGAAATTTTGCATGTAGTACAAAAGTGGTGGCCATACTTGTTAGGAAGGAATTTTTGCATCAAGATAGATCATCATAGTTTGAAGTACTTCCTTGAACAATGGGTCTCATCTCTGCTCAACAAAAGTGGGTCTCCAAGCTTATGGGGTATGACTATGAGATCACCTATAAGAAAGGAAAAGACAATGTGGTTTTCGATGCTCTCTCTCGCACTTTGAGGATCAAGTCTCCCTATGCAATATTTGTGCCCATACCCGAATGGCTTCCACAACTCCAACAAGAGTGGAACAAAGATCCAACCCTGCAATGCCTCATCCAACAATTGGCATATGATCCTACCTCATCCCACACTACTCTTGGGATGACAACACCTATTTGTGGTATAAAGGGCACTTGGTGTTACCATCTAAAGTTGAGATTCACCATGCAATTCTTCTCGAACTCCATGCTTCTCCATTTGTTGGTCACTCAAGTTTTTTAAAACCTATGAGTGGGTTCATTGTAGGAATTTATTTTGGTAGGGAATGAAGGCATACATCAAACAATTTGTGGTGGAATGTGATACATGTCAATGCAACAAGGGTGAAACAGTGACAACCCAGGTTTGTTACAACCATTACCCATTCAACCCGAATTTGGACTGATATTTCCATGGACTTCATTGAAGGGCTTCCTAAATTTGGGGGAAAGTCAGTAATCCTGGTCGTAGTGGACCACCTCTCCAAGTATGCCCATTTTTGTTCCTTATCCCACCCATATATATACGGCCTCAACCATTTCCCAACTATTCATTGACCAAATCTTCCACCTCCGGTATCCCAACCTCCATTGTCTCATACCGTGATGTTGCTTTCACTAACCATTTCTGGACAAAATTATTTCGTAGGATAGGTACCCAATTGAGGATGAGTTCAGGATATCACCCGCAAATAGATGGTCAAACTGAAATTGTTAACAAATGTTTGGAAACATTCCTTTGATGTTTTACCTCTGAGCACCAACAACAGTGGGTCAAGTGGCTACCTCTTGTTGAATGGTGGTATAACACCTCATATCACACCTCCACCAAAATGACTCATATGAAGTAGTCTATGGCCAACCACCACCACCTCTCCTCCCTTACACTCCTAGAAGTTCTCCTAGTTTAAGTCATCGACACACCCCTCACCTAATGGACCAAATTCTCACACTCTTGGGAAATCTCCATATGGCACAAAACCATATGAAACAACAAGCAAATCAACACCACTCGAGAGCAACTTTCAGCCCACTTGTGGATATGGTTTTCGCACTTACAACCATACAAACAAACTTCCTTGAAACTCAAAGGGGTCAAAATATTTCCCCTAAGTTTTATGGACCCTACAAAGTTCTCCAAAAAGATGTCACACATACATACAAGCTTGAGCTTCCACCTAGCTCATGAGTTCATCCTGTCTTTCATGTCTCTTGTTTGAAGAAATTTTTGGGCCAACACATTACGACACAAACAATACTACTAAAGCTCGATAATGAAGGATCCATCATTCTTGAGCCTGTCACAATTCTCGATAGGCACTCCGCCAACTTTGCAACCACTCTATCACCGAGGTCTTGATCTAGTGGCATGACATGCAACAGAAGATGCAACTTGGGAGCCCCTTCTCCAAATTCAACAACAATTCCCACAATTACAAGCTTTGAGGACAATATTTTTTAAGGGGAGGGGATGTTAAGACCCTTTGTCTTACCTTTCTCCTTGCATTAGTAATGTAATAGATGATGACATACGTGTATGCTTTGTAAGTCATCCCATAAGCTATTAAGTATTATCCCACATGCATGGGTAGTAGTAATTTCTAGAATAAAACTAGTATATTAAGGAGTGCTTAGGCCAAGAAATGTATCCATGAATATTATTGTATTGAGCTTTCTCAAAGGAGGTTACCCTCAAAGTGGCCTGCGATCTAAAAGTTATTTGAGTTATTTTCCAAAGTTTTCAAGTGAATTGGCTAAAAACATAATCATGGGTAAACCCTTATAAAACGTTAGTGTTTGGAGTGAATGAAATGCATACACCACATACATTGGCACTACTCCAAAAACACGTCAAACCATAGTTCTCCACCTAGAGATACAATTTTGTATGGATGAAACCATATTTGGTAGGTAAATCAATTGATAATTCTTTCGAATCACATTGGAGGCATTCTCCTTTAAGGAACCATTTATGGGAAAACAACTATGCATTTTGAGCATTTTTTCTAGTAATCTTTTTATGGCAGTTATTTTGACAACATCACACTTTTGTGCTTTTCCATTTACACCCCCATTCACGCTAATTCCCTTAGTTCTATTTTTCTAAGGCCTCAACTCGTAAAAGATAGTTAAAAGTTATAAATGTTCAATGGATTGAGACCACAAAAAGTTGAAATAACTTTACAGAGGAGAATGTTGAACCCTGTTCATTGGTGTTGTCATTGATGTCAAATGGCATTGATGGCAAAGGAGTGAGTGGTGAAGTGAGGCTTTGTAAGGGACATGAAGGTTGATTGGTAGTTCCTTCTTAATGATGGTTGCAGCTCACAAAGAGGTTTCAAGTTGATTCTAGGATAGGTTCAGGATGTTACAAGCTTGGTCTGTGAGGTTAACATCCACTAAAGGTATGGAGAAGGTTGTTGTGATTGGCTCAGATGATCTATATGTTTGAAATGTTTATTCCCAAATGTGAAAAAACTTTTGGAGATGGTGGAGGTATGTGTTTTTGATAACTCAAGGAGACCTTTCCAATGAGACAAACTTTGCGAAGTTTGGAGCTCTTTGGAGGAAGTTACGGGCATTTGAAGTTTTGCATGTAGGATGAGTGGGATTTAATTACATTTTGGGTTCGTGTGGCGAAGAATAGCAAAGGTGGGTCATCAATAGTCAACATGATTCATGCATCCCCACTCCTGAAACCCAACAAGAGACGTGGAATAAATAGGGTTAGATAAAATTTTGGGTCCATCCAGAGACTGCAAAGAAAAGAAGCAAGTTACGAAAAAAGAAAGCCGATTTGACACCGTGAAATGTAGACATGTGAATCCTTCTAATTGGCTCTATTTTCATGCTATGACATAGAGCTAGAAAGTGTAAAGACCGAAAGTACAAAATCTGAAAGGAACATGGAGCTTCCTTATTAGATCATGTTTTACATTGGTCAGATGCATGTTATAAAAAGTCTGACATTACAAAGGGCATTGAACTTCCTTATTGGCTTGCTTCTCATGGTGGGCAGTGGAGGCTAAAAAACAACATGAGAGTGAGAAGTATGTGGAACTTCCTTATTGGCTTGCTTCTCGCACTGGCTAGTGGAGGTTAAGAATAATTTGATAGTACAAAGTGTTTGGAGATTTCTTATTGGCTAGAACTTCAAAATGATACGCACCTAATAAGAAGATCAAATTCATGTCAAACTTTGATTGGTTGTGAGGATGGGCCCATTGACTACAAGAGGGGATGGTGGACCCAAAATCCTCCAAATGTGGATTATTACGTGGGTTTGGAGTCTTCCTTAGCCCATAATTTTGAGGTTTGTTAATTGTGCCACGTGGCCATGGTGGTGACTATGCAAGTTTTGTTTGACAAGTGTAATCCTCATGAAGTTGGAAAATCATCGAAACTTAAATTTGAACTAATAAAAATATCCCAAAATTGTAGGTAATGTATGTGGGGAGGTCGAAAGGTATTGCAAAAGAAATCAAGTTGGTTCATGTCGAAATAAAGGAGAAATTCGTGATAGAATTTTGTCTCAATTGGGAAAGTCTATGAGGAGCAATTCAAAGGAAAGTATAACCCAATTTGCATCGAAAGGAGGTGTGGTTGTATGATGAAGCTTATTGACTGGGAATATACCTGATGAAGTGCATAACAATGTTGGCATAGTCTAGTTTTGTTGCTCAAAATAGTGTGATGATGATTGATTTGCTAAGCTATGGTTGATCTTTA
Source organism: Taxus wallichiana var. yunnanensis (assembly GCA_018340775.1). Classification (NCBI taxonomy): domain Eukaryota; kingdom Viridiplantae; phylum Streptophyta; class Pinopsida; order Cupressales; family Taxaceae; genus Taxus; species Taxus wallichiana. Next base: position 279,188,355 of record CM031235.1, on the reverse strand, counting down.
TGTGAAGTTGTAAGGTCTAGTTAAAGTGGAGAAAAACATGAAACATCCTTATTCAAAGTGAAGTACTCATCCATTATCATCCTCAAAAATTTTGAATGTTGAATGTTCCTTCCTTAGTGAAGTGTCATGCATTTGTTGACTGAGACAATGTAGCTTGTGAATGTAAACTTGATCAATATGTAGCGATCGTGATTTAAACCTCTTTCATTTGATCTCCAAGCTCCTGAATGTTGATGAGAACCTTCTAACACCCTTCATAATCTTGAGTTGAGAGAATATACACATGCATTATTTATGACCACAATCGTAGCGAATTATCTCAACATTTTTCTTGTCTATGTGTTACAAAGTGGAGAATATGATATGAATGGTGAAGTTTGAAGATTATGTGAAGGATGTAGAGGATTTTGAGATGTTGTGAAAAGTCTTTATTTCCCTTGAAAGAAGTTCTTGAAGCTATATCTATTGATATGGTGTGCAAACCACCTTAAACTCTGATGTTATTACCTTTGTTAGCTCCTAATACAATCTTGTGTGATCAAAGGCAAAGTGTAAAGATTGAAATGAAACTCCAAAGTTTGGCATCGAGGTGTATATAACTTGCACTCATTGTGTAGCTCATCTACAGAAGTGTCAACACTAAAATAAAAAAATATGCTTGGTGGAGGAACAAAACAAACTGAGAAAACATTACAAAGGAATAATCTTTGGTTAGTTTAGAATGGTGTCAGTTATGAATGAATGTTAGAGACTGAAAGGAATCTTTCCCTTATCCTAGTTGTTCACAAATGGATCTTCAAAAGCCTACAGAAAAAGAGACAATTCAAAGAACTGTTTATATTTGAAAAGACTGTCTAGAATATACTTTTTGTATGTAGTACATGAATGAAAAGTCAAAAGTAAGTAAATGCAAAACCATCTTCTTGTTGTACATAGTAAGTGAATGTGAAAATTCAAAAGTAGAGGTATAACATATACAAAAGGAGATTTTGGACTTGAATATGTTTTTGAAAGTGCTAAATTTTGCGAGGGTAAATGTTGTTGATGATGTGAGAGTGTAGAGTTAGTAGGAGGATGAGCTAAGAAAGGAAGTGAAAAGAGAGATGCTCCAAATAAAGTAGAGATGAAGAGCGAGTTAATCTAGTTATCACTATCAATTACGAGACAACAGCTTTTAGTTTGACAAAATCTGAAAAATTCTAAGTTGCAGCTTAGCATGTGGGGAGTTGTTGCTTCCTATAAGTTCAAGCCATCAAGGATGGTTGTTGGTGGATTAAATTTGGGAGTTGAAGATTTGAGACAAGTTGAAGCTTGTTAAAGACTGAGTAGTAGCTTGGTTAAATTTTGGAGTTACAACTCTAGGTTGAGTTGAAGCTCAACCATGAAATCAATGTAACATTTATAGGACATTCTTATCTTAAGCTAGTTCTTGATTTTAATGGGTTTTTTTCCCAGTTTGGGTTTCCCGCGTTAAATTTTATCTATGTGTGTTATATCTCTTTTTAGTTGGGTGTGAATTTTGATTTTATCTTGATGATACAAATAGAGTGAATTTTTTTATGAGGTAAAATTTGAACACAAACTCATTCACCCCACCTCTCAGTGTCCTAATTTCCAATAGAAAATGAGGACGAAACCATCATGATTTCTCCAACCAAAAGGTTTATTTTGTTTTTCTCAACCACCTAACAAAAATAACATAGCTAGAAAATTTTAATCACATTTAAGGGTAGGGAGGAAGAGCATTGGCCAAAGGGAATGATATTGGCCTTAACAATGAGGGCATTATATGTTAGAGGAGAGTCTTTGTGAAAAGGTGAGCCGATCAAGTTAGACACTATCAATGCCTCACAAAGAGACCCTTATCTTATGTAAAATGCATTATAGTATTCCACAAGAAGAGTGACTTGTGATTTTTATATCAAGTAATTCCACAAGCATCTATTGAAAAAATAAAGGTATGCAATAGTGGATGATGGTAGAGGAGGTTGCATGTGAAGGTTTTTATAAAGCATGAAACAAAATTTACAAAGGCATATATCATGTTAAAGTAGTTTGTTTACCTTATCTCATATTTACCTAAGTAGTTTATTTACCTTCTATTGTATTTATCCTCACACACTTTATGTGTGGATATTTATTTTCTCTTATTTAGATATTAGGAGGTTACTATCTAGTTATTAGATATAGCTTTTCCTTGATCTATGGCCTTAACTAGTTATTAGACTCATCTTCCTTTCCTATATAAGCAAGGCTCCTTCTCATTGACTATATAGAATTCCATGAGATATAATATATGATATTGTCATTATTTGTTTGTAATGCTTTTTTAAGGTTATTATGTGAAATTGCTTTCAGATTATTGAAATAATTTTTTTAAGGCCAAAAGCATTTAATTTTTTGCAGTGAAAATTGAAATAAATAATAGAGCAGGAAATTGATAAGCTTGTATATTTTGATTAGCAGCTCAAATTTTAGTGCTATTTTTTTAACAAAGTGCTCATTTTTCCATCTTTATTCCACTGGAACTATTTATTTTGAGAAACACGATGAAATTATAAAGTGTCATTTTTGTAAACTTCTATAAATTATAAAGTGTCAACTAGGGTGCTGCTTTGCATTCTTTTTGGTGATGTTGAGAATGACATCTTTATATTCTTTTGTATTATACCAACTCGAGACATTAATAACACATAATTATCACACATGGAGAGCAATAATGTCCAAAAAATCATTAAATGCAAAGGATTATAGACTTTAACTTTTGTAGTTGAACTAGTCTTCACTAGAGAATATGAGGAATTTGAGTTCCAATGCAAATTTTAAGAGTGTATGGGTTTCTTTAGAACTTATGTAAGAGATGGTATTTTGTTTCATTTTGAAAGATGTGACTCTCTTTTCAAAGTATGGAAGAAATTCAAGGGCTTATTTAGTGAGGTATATCATATGAGAGCCATGCAACTTGAGATTGAGATCACTTCTCTTAATCCTGAAGATTTTCCATCAATTATAAAATATCTTACTAAGTTAAAGCACTTGTTGACACAATTGAAGGGGATTAGAAGAGACAAGAAATATGAAGAGTGTGTTTATCTAATTCTATTCAAATAAAGAGGTCCTAATCTTTGCTTCCACATTTTTTTATGATGGATACATTAGGATATGCCCACCTTAGAAATATTTTGTGAAATACTTATTAGGGAAGAATCCAAAATGTCTCAGCTTGAGTCTTCTACCTCTAAAAAGGCATTAATATCATCTAATCCTAAAAGAAAGGGAAAATCAAAAAGTAAATTCAAGTTCAACCCTTCTCAATCTTAAAGTGCTCCTAAACCCAAATAAAATAACTCTAAACCCAAGGAGTCTTCTAAATCCAAGCATAAGTATTCATGTAATTTTTGTGAGGGAGTAGTCATGTAGAAACTAGGTGTTGGAAGAAAATGCAAACTTTAGAGGATGCAATCAAAAACACAAGATCTTTATCTCCACTTCACCTCCTTTCAAAGTGAGCATGACAAAACACTTAATGTTGTTGGGAGATCTCATCTCAACAATTACGATACTTGGGCTATAGATTTTGGTGCTTCTCATCACATGACTTCTTCCAATGATTCTTTTGTATGTCTAGGTTTGAGTTCTACTTCCAAAATTATGGTCGAGATTCTTCCTTTCTTTCCATTAGGGAAAATGTGACATACACCTTAATGATGGAAGCATTCATGGTGCACCATATGTTCCTAACACCACTTCAAATTTACTTTTTGTATATCAAATATGTCATTATAGTCAAGGTAAGACAATGAATTTTACACCACAAGGAGCAAAAGTGCGAACTTTGTAAGAGTCTCATTCATTTTTTGCTCAGTGGTATTGTTGATCATAGTTCTAGACTATATCACTTTGAGGGTTTTGAGTACACTTCCTCAATAGGTACATGCTTGATTTCTCATGTAGATTTAGAGAGTAAGTTTTGGCATGAACGATGTTTTCACATAAATGATTTAGACATCTCAATAAATATAATTGAAGGAGTATAGCACTCATAAGTATGGTTGATGATCTTCCTAGAGTTTCATGTCTTGATGGAGTTTTCCCTGGGTATGCATTAGGAAAAAAACACAAAGATCTATTTCCTAAAGGTATGTCCAAGAGAGCTTCTTCACCACTTGAGCTTGTGCACAGTGACTTGATGTATTTTCCTACCCCCTCTTTCAATGCAACTAAGTATACACTTACATTTCTTAATAATTTCTCGAGGTATACTTGGGTTTATATTATCAAGTGCAAAAGTGATATTTTTTCACACTTCAATGTCTTAAAGAATTTGGTCAAGAAACAACTTTCTAGTCTTACATAAAGAACATTCACACCGATGATGGGGGATATTTGAACCAAGATTTTTCTGATTTTTGGCAACTCATGACATTATTCACCAACATTATGTTCCTCACAATCTGTAACAAAATAACTTAATAGAAATGAAGAACTAAACTTTGAAGGAAATGGTTAGTTACATGATGTATTCTAGAGATTTACCTCCTATATACTAGGTAGGTGTAGATAATTGTGCTAACTACATTTAGAATCACACACCACGCAAAGCACTTGAGCATTTTGTTATCCTATAAAATTGACAAGGGCAATTTTACGGGTAACCATACCAAAATTTTGTTCTGGGTCCTTCAAGGGAATGGCATAAAATCCCTTTCGGAAAATCCAATTTTTTGAACTTAGTCATTTTGGTCATTTTTAGGTTGGCGCAAATTTTGTTCATGCAACACGGTTATTTCACCCCCTTCTATTCCTTTGGTGCACACTTTGGATGTTAACACAACAATTTGCGCCTCCGTGATGTACCTTTCTCGCCACGTTGTGGGCATGCGTCGACATGTCAACAACAAAAATGTTGCGCCTCCTCAAGTAGTGCGCTAAAGCACTCAAAATTCCATGTTGATAAATCCTAAATTTGCGAAAGGTGCGCAGAGATAGTTTTTTTCAGACGACGCATAACCATGCGCACAAAGGGCACAAATATTTTAATGTCAACATGCGTTTTAGTGCACCCTTTAAAAAGGTTGGTGGCACATTTATTACACCTTTGGCTATATATAGGCGCATCTGCCCTGTCATTTTCACGATTGAAAAACACGTGAAAAATTTATTCCTCTACACCTATCAAGACTCTGTTATCCTCGTGTCATGTTCGTGGACCCCACTTGCTCCTCTCGCCTATATATCTCCGATAAGTGGTTCTTGCTTTTCTTGTGAGTTTTGCTTGTTGCTTTGCTGTGGTTTTGCTTGATGTTGGATAAAAAGATAAACCTAAGTGGCTTCCACCAAAACCAGTCTTCCCCTCCTTCCAGATCTGCTGGCTTGGAGGGCTTTGTCTCAAAAAATGAACCCAGATCTCTTTGCTATGTTCCCCTCACTATCTAGCCATGTCGATAAAACCGAAAAATCACAAACTCACAGAGGAAAAAAACCTAAAAAGTTATCATTTCCACCCATGGTTTTCCTTTGGCGCAGATGCCATTCATGTTACATAAAACACAAACGTGCAAGAAGCACTGCTGTCCTCGATTCATGAAGCACGCATCCTCTTCGTGCCATATAAATCTAAGAAAATCCTTCCTTAGGTGTTGGCGCAATCGCTTTACAACAACAATAAGTACCATGTAAGCTCTCCCTGCGCCGCACCCAAAGCCCTCGATGCACTTAAAATCGTGATACATGCCTTAATGATGTGCCCCTTGGCGCACCAAAATTCCATGCAACATGTCCCATATTTGTGCCATTGGCGCATCCTGCCTCCATGCAACACCAAACTTATTTGCGCCCAGTTATGAATCTTATATAATGGTGCAGGCACAAATTTGTCTACAACAACATTGATGTTATGTGTAAATTTCTGCACCCTTGTGTTGTTTTCTTCCTGTAAAATTCCACACCAAAGTGCGCCATACTTTTAACCCTGCTCCCTGTAATTTTTTTGCGCCCTGCACCCAGAGGCTTTTAAATTGCTAACTCCTCATTCTGCAAAGCTTTGATGGAAGATCTAACAGCTAACATGGCTCTTCTGCGTTGGACTTCGCTCCTTCTTCTTGCAGATCAACAACTGAACTCAGATTCGCATATGTCTACATCAAGCAAAAGACCAACCAAGTCGAAGGGCAAGGCCAAACTCACAGAAGAAGAGATGAAATATAAATATCAAAGGGTCAGAATGCCCGAGTCCTGCATAATGTGACCTAGACATCGGGGATTCCGAGCTCGGCCACATCGACATGGAGGATTTTGGGCCAAACCGGGAGGGTCACAGAAGTCCTTGGATGGATAAAGCGGGTGGGAAGTGGTCTCGTATTTCACCTGGGGAATCCCCAGTTAGTGTAGTGAATAATAAATTTATGATGGTGGTAGCCTGATGTTATAACAAAGACACAAGGTGTGTTGAGAATGAAAAGGGCGAGGTCATAATCAACCTCACTTTCCCACACTTCGAGATGATGCTAGGTATTCCCCACCACGGCATTTTCGTGGCTATAAGCCAAGAAGACGCATCAAGGCATGGGAAGAAAATGAAGACAAATACATGCAATTGATGAACGAAGTATACCTAAAAATAAGAAGGTAATAACCATATGGCCACAAAGTTATTCACCGCAGCGACTTCTCCGAGGAACCGAGTGACACCATCACATTCTTAAGCGTGGTATTTGGGATTTTGATGCCCATTACTTCCACAAATGGATGCTAGTGTATCTTGAAACAATGAATAAGAATGTACTCGATCGAGTTTTGAGTGGGCGAGATCATCAGCAAAGCACCATCTCTAAGAGCTCTAACAACTCACCACAACGGGGAGGTTCTACACGAACTCCATGTAGTCGGGAGCAGAGATCATACAGACACCATCTCTAAGCAGCTCCAACAACTCACCACAACAAGGGGGAGGTTCTACATGAACTCCTACGTAGTCTCGCACCTCGGAGAGGGACTATCCAACACTGAGCCGATGCGGGTGTGGCCCCGGTGTAAAAATATATGAATACTACCTAATCAAGTTGGAGAACAACATCCACGGTTCACCAAGATCAATGATGCCTTCTTCTATGGCATCATATGCCTACCTGAGCCCAATATGACTCACGGGCCGGACAACTAAGAGCATTCATCGCAACCGAGAAGTGGGGGCATTATTTATCGCAATTCCCCACTTTCACTTATCTCGTAGCTGCCAACTTCTTGGGGACCCCACCAAGTTACCAAGGTATGCAGCCCTAAGTTGATCATGTTGAGTGTCCAGGCACTCATAACATATCACAATAAGTGCCGAAAAGGAAGAAGTGTGGAACTCCTTTCCCCTCACGGTGGGTAGGTACACTGCACTTCTCACATGAAAGCCCGGGAAATGTTTACAGAGCCGGACTTGCTTAACCTAAAGCACAATTTCTTGGCAAGGCCCACCTTTGATCCAAGAAATTGCCTCCCAAAGGCAAAACTCGATCCGATCCACATTCCACATATCGAGGACATCTACATCGACCTGTATCACGAGGTCGAACTCAGAGAAAGGATCACTCCCGCCTGGCCCTGGTAGAAATCATTCAATATGGCGTGGCCATCGTCCCAAAAGGTTTCCAAACAACCGATCAAGAAGTTGATTAGGTATATCTAGACATGGATGGGGACAATTGGCCATTTACTGAGATTGATAGGAAAAAGGCACCTCAGACCATCGAGGAAAGGGTTAAGGGCACATTACAGCGCATAGAGCATTGGTGCAGATATAACGGCCTCATCTACCTCGGGGTAGATTTCACCATGTCCCCTTTAGGCAATGCACCACTGCACTGAAAAATTTACCGAAGGGAAAAGGTAAAGATAAGGAGGGAGAGTCAAGCACCACCCAAGAAGAAGCTCCTCTCAGCCCTCCCTCTGCCACACAAGAACAGGTTGTAACTCTAGTATCTCCAGAGAAAGAAGCGGCAGAGAGTGTTCCTACAGGTACATCCACTCAGGATGTTGCCACTACTACAACCATGGAGGTTCCCACCGTCCCTTCCCCCTCCTCCTCCTTCTCCTCCCATCACCCAAGCAACCATTCCTTTGGTTGTGTCTTCTCCCCCATCTTCTACTATTCCCCTTTCCTCTTCTTCTATCTTCTCTTCCCTCGCGGAGCTATCCCCTAGTATTTCTTCCCTCATCTCTCAACTCCCTTCTGCCCCCACAGTTTCCTCTCCTACAGTAGCTCCTACCCCTGTGAGCGTTGGAGGTTTGGCTTCTTTATCAATGCCGCCACCAAGCGTCTCAACTCATTTCCCCGAGTACGCTGTAGTTGCTCCTTCTTCTTCCATCGTTCCTTCTTCTCCCTTAAGTCCAGCATGGATCTCCCAGCACCTGAGTCAAGCATAAGAGGAAAGTCCCCATAGCACCTATGGACTTCTCCGTCATCCCAACGAAGGGGGCTAAGAAGAAAAAACCGATAACCCGCTTCTCTCAGAGTGCATCGGGAGAAAGAGTAATGGAGATCGTGTATCCCGATCCCTCAAAGGATAAAAAGGATCTATCCCCTATAGATTATACGGTGACGCAGTCATGATGGGAACATCATCCGAGAGCCTTCAAGTGTTATGTTTGTCAGGAGCCTATTTTCATGTTAGAGTATGGTACACCTTCCATGTGTTACACTCGGGTATTTTTACGGCGGTCCCATGGGTAATGGGTAACCGTTATGGGTTGTTTTTGGGCCCATGGTTTTTTCGGTCTTTTGCCCATTTTTTTGATACCCACGGTTTTTTGCCCTGGTTTTGATACCCACGGTTTTATCAAACCCGCTTTGAGCTTGTTTATTTATATGGTCTTATGCATATGATAGATGTACAAGCAAATGTATTGCGATGATGTTTTGAATTCACCGTGAATTCAGAGAGTTTGTTGAGCATAGCCCAAACGGATCTGGGTATTGTATTGAGAGAGCAAAGTGGCTTGTAATAAAATGAGCAAGTGATTCTTGGTGGATGTAGCCCAAATTGGGTGAACCACATTAAATACGTCTCTTTGTGTTGTGTTATTTTATTCTCGCAATTTTATTTGAGATCCGTAATAATTTCGCATATTAGTTTTCTACTATTGTGCGATTCGAAGGGATTATTTCGCATATTTTATCTCTTATTTCCTAACACAAGGAGGGGCCCTATCTGCGGTGGATGCCCTTTGCAAGAAGCGAAGGAAGAGAAGAGGTCGCTAAAAGAAGCAGAATAAGCATCTTCTCCACGCCCGCAGAAAATGGGCAAGGCACCTCCTGGCGCCTTACCTGAAACTCCTGAGGTCCTTAGCTAGGATAAGATAAACAAATACACCAAGATTGGTGAACAAGGCATGGCAGTATCTACCTAGAGAGACCATATCCTCAAAGACAGTGAAGAAGTAATCGTCAAGTTCACCGAGCTATATCAAAACATTAATCAGGCGAACAAGGAACTCCAGGCGATCGCAAGACCTATCTCCGAAGATTTGGACCATGCTAGGTTACAACATGAGATGTTCTAGAAGATGCTCAAATGTTCAGTCGAAGATTTAGTTAAATTCAGCGTCTTCAATCACCCCAGAGCACCCAACAAGATCCTTGCTGCTTTGGACTATTGGGTCGATCAGATGGAATTTGTCCTAGAGAAGATAGACAAGGTCAAGGAGGAAGCCCTGGATGCAATGCATCAAATGGAGCAAATTATCCTAAGGATGTCTCCGGGCTTACTCACTCCGTCTTTCACCTTGAGGAAGGCAGATGAAACCATCCGGATCTTCAAAGAGATCATCTCGCAAGGATTAGGGCCAGAAGTTACTTTTGACACTGAATCCATCAATAACCTTCTGGCCTGTCACGATTTTGTAGGGTACCTGATGGAGGCAGGTAATGAGTACTTCAAGCTCCCAAAAACTCAGAGATGAACAGGTGACTTGTGAGGTCATCGGCGATCATACCAAGGGTCCTGTCCAGGATCAACTTCAGCCGATGATCAACAAATTCATGGAGTACCGGGCCCAATTCCATATTGCCTCTCCTGAGCAAAAGCAAGGTACTCCTTTCCAGCCGCGAGACGATGACGAATAGCCTTCCTCCTCTTGGCTTTCTTTTTGTAAATATCTAAAAGTATGTTGGCACAAATGATGACATCATCCATGTTGCACCATGGGATGTTGTCATCCACCAAGTTGCCCAAAGTCAACAGTTGAATTTTAGATATTTTGTAATTAGTTGTTGGTTCCTTTTTGCCTTCTCTCTTCTCCTCCTTCTATAAATACTTGAATACTTGTTGTATTCAGGTGGTGGACATTTTTTAGATAAAAAATAGAAGTGAGAAGGAAAGGCTTTGTACTTTTTGTAACAGAAGAAAACATTAATACAAATATTGAGACTTTGTGCTGAATACGTGTGTTATGTGCATCAGACCTTTCTTATGTCAGATCTGTGTATTTATTCTGTTAGATCTATCTCTACTTTTTTGTCATTTGCTCATCAGTATTGCTTTGTTCATTTATGCAAATAGGTTTGGCTCTGTTTACTACCAATCCCAAAACATAAACCCTCTGACCTTTCTGCTTTGGAATTCATTTCTTTTCTCCCTTCAGAACTATCTTATCTCCTCTCTTCCTCTCATTCCTTTCGCTCACAGTCAAAAATACCCCAACTGGGACGAGATCCCAAACCCTTGAAGGCAGAATATTGTAGGACTTGCGCAGATTCCTACTGGTAGAATAGCAATAAACTAGTTTCGCTTTGTTGTCTCAAAGAGGGGCTATGCCCCACACACTGTTGGCTTGTCTATCCATAGATCTGCCCACCCGAAAATTTTCAAACCAACACATTTTACTCCATAGGAGGCTTGGTCCAAAATTAAGCCTAATGTCTCATTTTTTCAAGTCTTTTGGAGTCATGCTTGTGCCTTTATACGAAAGAAGATTAATAAAGCCTTATATAAGAAGAGTAAACAATTCATCTTTGTAGATTATTGTGAGGACATGAGTGCTCATTAACTTTTGGATCATGATACTCATAAGGTTCTTTTTGAGAACATGTTTAGTTTTATGAGTTCTTGTCTCCTCGTGATTCTTTATCTTCTTCAATGTCTAATTCTTCTTCTTTATCTCACCTTTTGGGATCCCTTCTTTGAGGAGGTAATCGAGGAGGTTATGAATGTTGATGAGGATCCTATTCTTACAAATGTTGTCACCATGCCTAATTGGGTTCGTACTACGATTTCTAAGGCCTCGCCTTTCATACAAGATCTTCCACCCCTAGGCTTCATCATGCACATTCTACAAGTTCTCGAACTTTTATGTTAGGCATTATGGGAATTCATAGTTTTTTTCGTAGGCTTATGGGATACAGGAGTGGGATGATGTGATGCCAAATAAGTATTCTTCTTTGATGAAGAATAACACTTTGGATTTGGTCTCTCTTCCTAAGGTAAGAAATATGGTTAGTTATAAGTGGGTATACCAAACCAAATACTCACTAATAGATCCATTGATAAGTATAAGGCATTTCTTGTTGCAAATGGTTTCTCACAATTCAAAGGTATTGATTACTCGAGACTTTTACAAATATTGTTGCCGAGATGGATTTAGTATGCCTCAGACTTGCTATTGTTGTATCACATGGGTGGCCCGTATACCAGATAGACATGAAGAATGCCTTTTACATGGAGATTTACAAGAGTAAATCTACATGGAGTAACTTGCTAGATTTTTTTCATGTCTGCTTTCTTTTTTTGACTCGAAGGTCTCTTTATGGTCTCAAACAAACCCCTTAGGCTTAGTATGAGAAGATGGATTATTTTTTCTATCTACTCTGGTTTTGTTCATCACGCCACTAAGATCCTACAATATATATCTAACATGTTGGCAAAGATATTTTTATACTTGTCTTCTATTTTGATGATATATTGTTTTTCGGTAGTTGTTCTTCCCATATTCAAACTATTAAGGCACTTTCCACATAGTTTGACATGACAAATATCGGGTTATTACATTATTTCCTTGGTTTGCAAATTTCTCGGGTAGATTATGGGATTCATTACGGTTAAAAAAAGTAAACCCTCGATCTTCATCATTTTTATATGGCTGATAAAGAACCCATATCCATCTCCTTTTCTATTTGGGGTTACTCTTACTCCCACCACACCACTCCTATTTGTGATCCTACCTCAGTATAGGCAATTGCTTGAAGTCTTATGTGCTTTACCCATACTCGCCCTAATATTTCCTTTACAGTAGGGATTATATCTTAGTATGTTTGTTCTCCTCACAACAGTCATTAACAATATGCTAAAAGGATTTTATGATATTTGTAGGGAACTTCACACTTTGGACTACACTACACTAGAGGTTCTACTTTTTTTTTGGATATAATGATTCTGATTGGGACGGTTCTATTGATGACAAATGATCCTCTTTTGGATATATTTTTTGTTTTGGTTTGTCTCCGGTTGGTTGGGTTTGCAAGAAACAATAGGCTATCGTGCAATTTCATCTATAAAGGAAGAGTATATGGTAGCAAATATGGTGAGTCAACAACTTTTTTAACTTTTGATTTATTGTCAAAATTTAGATTCCTATAGGATTCACCACACTGTACTTTGGTGTGACAACCAAATTGTAATTCACATGTCCCGCAACCCTACTGAGCATCAACAAACCAAGTATATTAAGGTTCGCATACACTTCATTCACAACACATTCAAGATGAATTTCTTTTCTTGGGTTACATTCCGACTCAACAATAGGTTGTTGACATCTTTATGAATCCTTTTATATGACCTCAATACCTTGAGTTGTATGGAATTCTCGAGGTTTCACAAGTTCTCCTTGTGGGGTGTTCGTGAGGACATCTTCCTTCTTCTTTCTCTTTCTTCTAGCAGGATTTTCTTTCCTACTTTTGGATCGATATTTCTTCATGGATGTATTATACATGAGTACCTGATAAAGCCTTGTTTTTGAGACTCATATTGTGGAATATGTCACTTTTATTTTGGACCCCTAACTTCACTTGAGGGGGTGTTAGAGTAGGTTGTTTACCTTAGCTCATGTTCACCTAGGTACTTTATTTAACTTTTATTTTATTTATCCTTACCCACTTATGTGTGGATATTTATTTTATCTTATTTAGATATTAGGAGGATATTATCTAGTTGTTAGGTATAATTATTTCATTGATCTATGGTCTTGACTACTTTGATCTATGGTCTTGACTAGTTATTTCTTGTTTGGGTCTTTTCTTAATTTATGGTTTGATCTATGGCCTTGGCTAGTTCTTAGATTGATCTTCCGTTCCTATATAAGCAAGCCCCCTTCTTGTTATACTGCATAGAGTTCCATGACATATAATATATGATATTGTTACTCTTTGTTTGTAAAGCTTTTTGTAAGGTTATTATGTCAAATTGATTATAAGTTATTGAATGTGATGTTCTATTAGCATCTAAGATATTTGTAGCTTGAAACAATCTGGTTATCGTTCCTTTTATATCAAACAACCCTCTTTACATAATGACATGCGATTGAGATTGAGATTGAGATTAGATATGTATGGCATCGACATTCTATGATTATACTTGAAGTATTGAAAATGTTTGTTATTATTCATCTTGTTGATCCTCAAAGAGTAAGAAGTGAAGAAAAGTCATAGTATTAACATTAACATGAAATGATTATAATGGATTTTCCTAAGATGTATGGGGGATTCTTCAACAAACCTATTTTCATACTTATTTTGTCAAGCATTTCCCTCCACCCAATCATAATTAATAGATTCATGTTGTCAACGAGTCCTTGTGTCTTCTAGAAGATTTTCGTGTTTTCTATTCATGTATGAGATGATGTTAAAAAAGGAGGTGAATGTGTTTGACCTTACTAAGTTGGGGAATGAAATGTGATTGGTATCTATCTAATGTATTTGGATTTATGTAGTATGTAATTGAGGTATATGTAGGTATGGAGAATCCCGCAAGAAAGGATTGAATATATGACACATTGAGAGTAGAACAAACGCTTGAGAAGAGGTAATACATCTTTGTGATTTCATTTTGAGTTTAATAAAACAAACGAAAGAAATGAATTCCATGAGAGCACATCTCCTTGAGTCATGTTATCAAATAGTTCACATGTTTTTTGTATGCTACCATATTTTGCATACATTCCTATAACATATTAACAACTACAACATTTGACAAAAATGCACTTTGTTATGCCATTTTGTATTCACATCGACCAAGCATTTACAACTAGAACATTTGATAAGAATCCACTTCACATTTTAATGCTTTAATGAATGTGCATAAATGGGATTATGCTGGTAAATGTTGTGGAGTCTTGTTTTACACCGCCAAATGCATTTGTTTGAGAAATTTGGTTTGTCGTTTCCACAAAATCATTTTGTGCATATCCCGCAATCATCATAGTAGATGAAATCACATCTCTTTATGGAATTTTGTTGAACACTTCACATGTAATCATTTGAATCTTAGGATAATCCTTTCTACAAAATATAAGTAGGTAATGTAGTCATGTACGTAGACAAAGGTCTTAAGAGAAGTGCGCACTTGAGTAACCCAATGTTATGTAAAATGACATATTTTGAGTCAAAAAAACAAATCAAGAGAGGGGACTGACTATGGATGATTGGATTTTGAATTGGATTTAAGTTCATTGTAAAATTATGAATCCTTGAATGAATATATACTTTATATATTGTCTTTTAATTTTTCTAATAGAAGAATAACATAGTTTTGTTCATATGTTTCCTTAAAGGAGGACATCAAGAGGATACAACAAACGATTGCCCATAACACTATTTTTGGTGGTATTATTTGTTTGGAGAGTCAAATTGTTTCCAAATTTGGCACAACAATGCCCATTTCGCTAGCATGTACTAATTTTTCTAGTTTTAGTCATTATTATTTAGTTTGGAAGTTCTAGATTGGAACCTATAAATACAAAGGTTTTGAAACTTAAATATGAAGGGTTGATTGGTTCTTTATGGAAGTAAAAACATCCACATGAAATAGGGGATTTAGAAGGGTTATAATTTATACCTAGGTTTGACTATAGTTGAAAAGGAGATGGTGATATTTTCTGGCCCATGCCAATAGAAGATTTAGAAAGTGTGTGGACATCTATTAAAGCATAATGAAAGTGTGCGGTCATGGACTTTTATGATTGTAAGATATGTCTATAATGGATTTTGCAAGTGAAAGCACCCTAAACTTTACAAAGCAAATTGCATAACTAACTAAGGAAGGCTAACACCATTGTCACCTCTAGTGAAGGCTCTAAGTTTAGGAATGTATCATTTAGATAGAAGCTTAAAGGAATGCTCAACTAACATGAATACAATTCAAAATATAATTAAACACGCCTACTAATATGTTCAATTACCTAACATGGGCCTAAATAGACCTAAGAGGGCAATAAAATTGGTATGGTTGCTACTCCAAACAATGGTGAAATGACCTCTCTAAATTACTTTTTAAGTCACTTTAGATATTCCTCTACTAACCTTGTTGAAGGCTTTAGGAAAGGATTGGACTTGGCTATATATCATATTTATTATATGAGATGCAAATCAAAGCATGGTGTAAAGTATTAAGGTAAGAGGTGAACTCTTTTTATAGTTTTCCTTTTGGGAGAAACTTGTATTTTGGTGCATGTGGGACTAAAATCCCTAAATTAGATTATAATTGTTAATCATGATTAGACCTTGTTAATCACAATTAGTGTGTTAACAAGTAATCAGATTGTGGGAGCCTTAATCAACCGCTTAGGGTCAACTAGAGGCTAGGATAAGCTTTTGAAGTTTCTTGAGGCTAGGAAAGAGGGGTGATTTTGAGTGGTGGAAGAAGGGTTTAAGCCAATATTAGGGTATGTTGACCAAAACAAGGGCAAAATAGGCTTAATTAGCTAATAATGCTAATTATTTGTTTTAAGAGGATTTTGACTTACGATTCATCATAAGTGGCATCCTAAATGTGAAAGAGGTTTCGATAACCAAGTGAAGCGTTGTTAATTGACCAAAGTGGTAAGAAACCTTAGTTAATAAGTAGAAATCACTAATTATAACATAATTGATGAGATTGAGAGTGATTTGTGTGCGTTTAGCAATAAGATTGCAAAAATAGAATTTAGGTGTCTACATTTACCCCTGTTTGAGGTGAAGTTAGTGACTTCGATTCAAATATAGTAGATAAGCATAAACGAGTAAGTTTTTTGAAGAATAATTAGCAGGATGAAGGATGCCCCCTTGAGTGTCGATGGGGTGATAGAAGAAGTCAATTGATGATCAAAAATATGATTGAAATGGATATAAGAAATAGGATAGAACAAGCGCATAACCCTTGGTTATTAAGAGGGAATAGGGACGGGGATAAACATGGTTGTTTATTGCCCTTGATGACTTGGAAGGAAAATTAGTAGTGGTAATAAATAATAATAGAGAAGAAATGATTATGGAGAATATAAGACAAGCCCAATCTTTGCGTGATCCAAATTTTCAATAAGAAACCTCGGTTATATCATTTTGCCCCTATGTCTACATCATCGACTTTATTGAAATGAAAAAAACATAAGATAACATGAAAATCTAAATTATTAACATTTGTTCATCACTACGTAACTCCATGTAACATATATTATGCAATGTAATATGAGAAAGTAAAATGACGCTTAACTTAAACAACATACACAATGCAATGTAATACGAGAAATTAAACCGGCCTACCTAATGCAGACAAACCAATACATCATCACACACTCAAACAAACAACATTTAACATAGTTACATTAATGTTTTTGTTATCAAGCTGCAGTTCCCGAATGTTCGTGTTGTAACGACAAGGGTTAAAAATGTTGCCCAAGCAAGGATACATGTGAGGGGAATAACATAGGACACAAGTAGTCCCATGGAAAAACTTTTGTGCACTATGACACAGTCCCTGACAACTCACTGTTACACGGGAGGACCAACATAGCATGCAACCTAGCTTTTGTTAATGGAGGTAGATCACAATGATCCACAAGTCATTTGAGACCAAAACAAGCAAGAACCATAGAAAGATGCTTTTGTAAGACATATTTTGATGTTCAAGGATAATGCAATTGACATAGGCTTTAGCTGCGTATATGTTGTTTACCATTTTTTGTAAAATTTTAATTTTTTTACAATTTTTTTGGATTTTTAATGATTTTATCAATTTTTTGAAAATTTTTAATTATTTTTACAAAATAAGATATTGTAGAAGAAATAACAAAGCTATGAGACCTTGTTAAAAGTGATCGTAAGGGAAAAATATGCCCCAGGCAGTAGAAAAGGTCGATTGGAAGCAAAAATGTGCCCCAACGTAGCGAAAACGTGCTGAAAATAATTATTTATTTAAAACAATCATTGTGGCAAGTTGTAGAAGAATGTATAAGAACCACAATGGCTCTAGCGCTCCTGGGGTGAGAAACACATCGCGAGAGGTAAAAATGGATACATAAGCCATCAACTTTGGTCTACTGTGAAACAACTCGGAATGTGATCATGATATGGTCATTAGGTATTCACAATACTTCACCTTTGGTTGGGTGAATGTCGCACTTGTTTCACTAATGTCGCCACAAACCTATAATGAAGAATCACCCGCAAAACATCAAACCCTAAAAAATAAAGATTCAAATGAAGGGTCGGACCGTCCTCAACTACCAAATAGATGGACTTATGACTAAGCGTTGCACTACATATAACAATGCAGAGCAATAATGTGCCTAAGAAATAGCAAAGATATAAATTACAAAATAGTGGATGGAATAAATGAATACTCCCTTTTCGTATGTAGTGTGTGATGCGTAATAGTGCTTAAATGCAGTCCCTTTTCTATGTAGATAACTAGCCCTTGATAGTAATTGTCCGCTCATAAGATAATATGTATGTTGTGTTTATATATGGTTCTCTTGCTCAAATTTCGACACTAATTACCTGACATACCGACTAGCACACACGGGGAGATGAGAGGGGAAACCATAAAGACCAACCTCGAATAGGTCATCAATGAATACTTTTCTTACGCAATATCCATATATAAAACAACATACTTAGCGGTATAATAATAGTAGTAAGTGTGTGATTTTGTGACTACATTTTCCCCCACTTTATGTTGGTGAGTGAAAGTTTAGTAACATAAAGTAGTTAGAGATACATACATGAGATAAATCGGAGAAGCCCATGTTGTAGAAGAATGCGCAGATGTGGTAGGAGAGTGTGCCAAATGAGACCATATTACATGACGAACCATGGATCGCATGTTAATCCATCTAGCGTAGCGAGAGATGTAAGACCGTGATGAAGTGCACTAAATGAGAGTGATGATTGTAATGTTGAATGATTGACAATTTCAAATATTACATGATGAGAATGTAATGGGGCATGGACTGATCAGTTCCCAACCCGATTACGTGTGTATGAAAAACTAGGGGATTTGGGCGTCCTGCCACCAAAGGAAGAGTGTAGGGAGAAATGTGAGTTATTCTCCAACCTTTAACTATATCCTCAAAATATCTAGTTGTTGCAAACAGACATAAATCAAAATTTAAGTGATTTTGGATCAAAGATTTCGATAAAATGTGTTGACCCATATAGAGAAACATAGGAAAGACAACGACGTCTCAATTCCCCCCACTCCGATGGTGTGTCAACAATATGCGATGGATTCCAAGTTAGGTCATCTGGAAGAAGACGCAAAATGTAGAATAACTTCTTGTTTTAGGTCATCTGGGAAAGTAACAAATGTAACTCCCAAGTTAAGTCATCTAAGAAGATGTATGTAACTCCCAAGTTAGGTCATCTGGGAGGACGAATGTGTTGTATTGCATCGATTGAATGGTATGATTTGATTAGTATAGACAATGTATTTGATTGGTTGATTGATTATTTTACTCATAGAGAGATTTTACGCTTGTTGCCCTGTGTTAGGTCATCGGGGAATCGATAGAAAATGATGAAATATTGCATGGTGTATTAGTAAATGTTTGAAAAATGATGAATTAGAAGTGTTGAACAATTACATAGTGGTGTAAAAGAATTATCGGATGACCCCTAATTATATGCCCCCTTTTAGTGAAAGGGTAAGTAATAATGAGAATGAACGTTGATCCGAAAATAATCTCGTTAATAGACATCGTATGGTAGATATTACCAAAATTATGTGTAGACTGAGTGAAAGACAATGTTGAGGAGATATAGAATGTGTGTCATGTGTGTGATATGATAAGAGGCAAAATTATGAAGAGAATTCGTATGCAAACGGGATAGAAATTGGAGTTAAAATGTTAAAGATATTAGCAAAATTGTGTGACATGTATTAGTTGAGTAGTGAATGTGAAGTATGACCATACTAGAGTGAATAATGAAAAGTGGCCATAAATAGTAAAGTGAAAAAGTTATAGTAAACTCATTTGTCTTGCACAAGTGTGAGAGTGAACTCTGAGTGTTTAAGGATGCCACAAGTTAGAGCATCGCAACGTAGGCAATTCGAGTTGTTTGCGAATCGCCGTGGCATCGCAAATGATGATGGAGTTGGAAAGTACATTTTTTTCTAAAAATGTGTGTGTAGTAGTCGTTCTTAGTGAATTTTTCTAAAAAATTTTTTTTTTTTTCCTTGTTTAAGACTTGAACAACAACGGTGAAGGCGCTAGTGACCTTTGGGACATGAGCGCCGAGACATGGGTGCTGGTGTCTTGATCCTGGGTGTCTGTGTCTAGAAAGTGTGAATTCATTCCGAATAGTGTAAATGTGTAAGTTGATGTGTATTAATGTCTTGATTGCTCATGTTTGTTTTTGTATGGTGTTCTAATAATGTGTTTAGTGTTGTTTTGTGGTGTGTAGAGGGATATTCATTCGAGGGAGATCCATGGTGGTCATCACTTGAGTACATTGCTCAAGTTGGGTTTATTAGATGATGATTAAGAGGTTATGGACTCGTGTTGGCTTGTGGCATATAATGAGGATGGGGATACCCCATAATATGCCTATGTTGACATATTTGTGTGAGAGATGGTGTGCGGATACTTCAGACGTTTTTGGCTACCTACCGGTGAGATGACACTCACACTAGATGATGCATATCGCATAATATTACTATGGATTGTTAAGTAGAGGGTACATGTGATGGATTTGGAGTATATGGAGAGACAAATGAGGGTCGTTAGGTGTTATTTTGTAGGGACTCAAGTAGTAGTAAAAATCACGCATTTACTATTACATTTATACCACTAAATATGTTATTTTATATATGGATCTCGCGTAAGAAAAGTATTCACTAATGACTCATCCCGTAGTCCCGTCGCCGCTAGTTGGTCATCATCATCATTTGTCTTGCATAGTCATCAGTTGTTTACACAGTTCTGGTCATCTCTCAAGTGAGTATTAGGTGTCATTATTTAGTCATTTTTTGTCTCTAGTCTTTGACTAGGGAGCCCAATTTTAGGTGCCCTGTTCCCGTAACAATTGGGTCTAATTTACTTATTCGAGGTTGGTCTTTGTCATTTTCCCTCTCATTCCCCAAGGTACCAGTTGGTATGCCAGGTCATTAGTGTCAAAATTTTAATAAGATATCCCTGTATAAACATAACATACTATTTTTATGTGCAAACTATCTACTATCAAGAGCTAGGTATCTACTAAGGATAAGGACTACATTTGGGCATCATTTATATCATCATCACACAAACATAGGGGGAAAGGGTTGTATTCATTCTATTCCATCCACCATTTACATTTTACATCTAGTTATTGCCCCTACTTCTGTGTCATTGATGTTAGGGCACCCTAGGCACACAATTGCACACACAAGCACACAAAACTACATCGGGTCTAGAATGTATTGCAACGCTTAGTTGTAAGTCCACCATTTGGAAGTTAAGGTTAGTCTAAACCCTTCATATAAATCTTTCTTTTTACATATTTTATGCTTTGTATAGGGTTTTGCAGGTAGATCTTCATCACTAGCCTATAACGACATAAGCAAAGCCATTGCGATAACTACGTGACAAAGACTAAGATACATCGCGAAGATCTAACGACACTATCAATTTCAGATCCCGAGCTTTTTAGAGACCAAAGTGCCTCAGATATGACCAAGGTGCCCGTAAGTGCCCTGCACCTCTTCCAGCACCCTAGTCCATTCGGATCTTCAATTACTACAATTTCTAGGTGGCACCTTTATATTTTACCCTATCCACACATCAACCTACCCAAGTCCAACATATCGAGGTAGGTGAATTTTAGGTTAGTACCCCATCACTCCTATTTCCATTATTTAATTTCGTTTAAATATTAAAATAAAATATTTAGAATCAATATTTTAGTTTATACAATTTATTACATTTATGTACCTATTTATATAACTTAGAAAATAACCATTAATTTTCATATATTTAGTTAATCATTTTGGTGAACCCTAATTTTAAATAGCTTGCCATAGGATCCACTAAAACCCTAATGGACAAGGATAGTTCATCTTCTTCACCCATCATGTCTCATTTTAGCGTTAATCCTATCTATGATCAAGTTGCCATAGTTGAGCTCAAAGTCCTATATAGACTTACTCATGTTACTACACATGATCACATCAAACAACAACTTCTATAAGAACAACAATATGTGCATACTCATTTTGAGGATTGCCCTATAGTTTTTAGTATTTTTGAGGATCCAATAGCATTTACTCATTGTACACCATGATATACGGCTACTTGTGATCCTCCTTCTGATCTTTCATAGGAAACTTTAGATGATTCTCTTATTGATTACTTACTTGGTATTGACAATCACCACATGTGCATAATGTTTCCTCTTCTACTCCAACAAATAATATAGTTGCTTCTCATGATTCTACCCCTTTTGACATTGCTTCCGGTGATACATCTACTACTAGTTTGCATACTCCTTCACATCATGTTGATGATCCTATTAATAATATTCTTAGTGACATTATCATATCCGAGACTCTCTCGATGATGAGGCGGTTGATAGATATAGTTCTCCTTCTTTCCACACTATTGAATGTGACTCACCTACTCCATTGTTGCCTTCTCCTAAGATTGCATCTAGCAATGTCCATGACTCACCACCATCTATCACTTCTTCTTCTCCTACTAT
This sequence comes from Taxus wallichiana var. yunnanensis, assembly GCA_018340775.1. Lineage (NCBI taxonomy): Eukaryota > Viridiplantae > Streptophyta > Pinopsida > Cupressales > Taxaceae > Taxus > Taxus wallichiana. The sequence goes on along the minus strand of CM031235.1, from coordinate 279,166,166 downwards.
TTCACTTCCTCTTGTTACATCACCTACGTCTCCTACTCCATCTTCTCCTGCAGGTGTGTCTCAATCAGTTTCCTTATCTACTCGGGATGTTTTTGATGTTATTCATACCCTTACTATGGATATTCCATCTATAATACCCCATAAGTACAATCAAGAATTTAACAAGATTGTCACCTTTGACTGATCATGACATCAAGTGAAGAGGAACAAGTGTTTTCAATAAAGGTTAAGAAAACAAGACAAAGGGAATGGTATGGTTATTAAGAAAATATATTGATCTTGTGATTATCTAACTAAGAGTGTTGTTGATAATTAATGCCTTAAAACAATATTATTGTTATTGGCTTAAGCTTGTAAGCACTAAGTCAATAAGTCTCATGAAGTATTGCGAATGACTTACGGGTCAAAAGTCTTTGCTTTATGATATACATTACTATAAATTAATCTTGGGCCATGATATCACATTAGGCCTGGTCTATATATTTCTAAAACTATTATACATATTTGCGAGATAATGTATCATTGTGACAACCTTAGGGTAATGTGTTTTAAACATTAGAGTCGAGTGGAGAGACTCACTCAACCCATATTAATGATTAATCACTTTGGAGACTAATTGACATGGGCTTGTAAATTCTGGGTCAAGATGTTAATTTTGGGACCTTTGAATTATTGAAAATTGATTGTGTGATTTAAGGGAAATCCTATTGGGGTGCCGGAGATTGTTGAATAGCGATTAAATGACTATAAAATGGTAGAACCAAACCCACTATGTATAAGATCATTGATAACTTAAAGGGGGTCATAGACCTTAAGAGACTTGCCAACATATTTAAAATTATGTATTGTAATCCATGGACTTCGGGAATTATGGGGCATTTAAATAATAATTTTAAGGCCATGCATGTTTTATAACATTGGTCTTATACTATATTATAATTCATTCTCTCCAAAGGTTATTCGACCTATGTTATGAAAGCAATTAAGTGATTGATATTTGGTTAATTTCATGGAAAAGGTAAATGAGGATTTAAACTGCAAGAAATCCCACCAATTTTGGAGGAGAGTTGGAGGGTGGTGGTAGTTGGATGAGTCACTAGTGTGGTACTCCAGTAGTTAACACCATTAATTACGCATTTAAAAATTATGGAAATCCGTAAAGCTTCCTAAGGAAGCAAACCGCATGCAACTACTCCATTTTTTTTTGTTGTTGAAATCTGGGGTAAAACCCACTGTATCTATGCATGGTGAGCAAGCTATGAGTTCATGTAGCTATTTTCAGAAGAGGAAGTTCATTATATGGGAAAATTTATAAGATGAGGGATGTCATTATGGCTTTGAAGAAGGGTTGAATTGTTTGGCTGGTTCGAAGTGGATAGATTGGAGTCCTTAGACTCTTTGTTGCGTTGTAACACTTGTGGAGATAGATCTCGAAGGATTTAGGAATCAAATTCATAGGAAAGAAACGTTCCTTATCCCCTTTATCTTTTTATTTCATCAGATATTAGAGTGAATACATATTTACAATTTTGTTTGTGCTAAGAAATAGTGGGTACGTGATGGTTGGAGGTTGTTGTTCTTATACTCTATTTTTCGAAATGAAATGGTAAATTGTATGACTATAGAACTTGGGTATCTAATACTTTTATCATTTATTTTTCTCAAATTGTGTTTACCTATTATGACTTTAAATGAGCAACTTTGTTGCATTTTGTCAAGGTGGCTGACCCAGATAATAATGGGTTTTTGTGCAAATATTATAATATTATGCAAAATCAAATTTGAGTGCATGGGTTTTCTTTGATGTGACCGAAATCTTGATGTATGGACCTGGTAAGAATTGATTCTTGATACTGGTGTTTATTTTCTTTCACTTCTGGTCTGTGCGTACCAACTGTGGAAAAATAGAGGCATTTTTGGGTATGCACCAAGGTTGAGTTGGTGGTTTCCAGTTGGTGTTTCTATCTCATGTATAGGATATTTAATAGACTACTATCTTCCATTGATTTGGCTGATAGAGAGAGACAGATCTGTCGTTATGGCTTAGGTTCATTGGTTTTATTTTAACTGGACTACTTATTTTTAATAGGTATGTGAATGGGTTGTCTCTGTCATCTTTGTAAATCAAACCTGGGTGTCAAACTTTCCTACTTTGCTAGATTAGGAATAAAGCCTTGTTTATAGATAACACTTCGTGTTATCCTGGGTTGTTGTGTTAATCCCTGGAACTCTTTTGGGAGTTTTTGAACATTGTCTTGGGTCTACTACTGGTTTTGTTGGACTTGAATTGAAATAAAATGCTAAGTGGTAAAACGTGGGTTTTCTATTTACCATTTAGTCTTGTGAAGACTGTAAGTTCAATAGGAACATTCTTTCACCGAGGAATAAGGTGAGTGTAGTTTGTTCATTGTGATAAGATGTTGATAGTAACAAGCCCTAGGCTCACTCAGATCTAAAAGAATGTCGTCACCAACTTACTTGCTTAAGTTGTTGTCAAAACCAATTTGTTTTTCTTAAGTTGTGAAGGTCTGAACCTAACTCATCTTATGACTAGGTATGGAAAATATTTCCTTCCTCATTTGGGAAGCTACTTCGGTTTAGATATTAGATTTTTATATATATTTGTTACCAGATTTATACTAGGGAAAAAGTGTGATTAGAGCTTGGCCTTGATGGGAACGACTAGCAAAATGATAGATTGTGCCTTGTTTTTAGGACATATTTAAAAGCCTTATTGAAACCAAGGGGTCTTGGTTGGTTGGCACCCTGGATATGTTTGTTAAGTTATTGTTGATCCATTTGTAAGGTGCAACCGTGGAACTGAAACTTAGTTTTGTTTCCATTTCTTTAAATCAATTTTTAAGGAAGATTATTTTATTTGTATTATGTGGATCTTATGTAACTAAATGAATCTCTATTGAATGATAAAATCATGTGTATTACTTTCCCATTATAGAGGAGTAGTACATACTAGTCAATATGACAAACTTGGGAAGTTTAGACTTCTAGACATAAGTTCAATCAAGCCTCTAAGTGGTTGTGTTTTCGGAATTCTTATTACAGTAGAATGTAGTAGGATATAACGGGAGGTGTAGTGTTGTATTAAGGAATACACAAGTCTATATAGTTGTGAAACAAGTCTATATTGCCTGTGTTTTCGGATTCTTATTGCAGCAAAATATAGTAAGATATAATTCGAGATGTTGTATTGTAATAAAGAATACACAAGACTGTTCAATTGAGAAATGAGGTTTATATTTAGTTCCTATAAGTTATTACGACATATAACTTTGAGATGTATAAGTCTCATTCCTTCTTAGGATATTAACGGATAATTCAGGATATGTTGTTTTAGGAAGTTGTGACATATAAACTTCATGGAATTAAAGCAATAAGAATGCAAAGCGTTTAGACTAGATTTATTTGATGGATACTTTAGTATCGCTAAAACTGGTTGGTTTCATTTGCGTAGCATGGATTACCTTGTGTGTGTCCAAGGTTAATACTTGTTTGAATTGCTTGAGCAACAACAATAGTGGCAAGTAACTTCTAGTTATGAATGGGATGATATAAATTCATTCTGCGATTGATAATATTTGATACTTCCATTTAAGTTTTGTGGAATTGGTTGTATATATAATAACAAGTGGTATTGATTAGTTGATGGTCATTATTGGGTATGGATATATATATCCGGCTTTTACTTAACTTATTTATGTGAAGTGCTAATAAGACTCACATTGAGGAATACTTAAGAAGGTAAAAGGAGTTATACTAATAAGTGAAAATCAAGTTATTAGAGTTTGATGTTGTTGCATTACATGATTAAATTGTAAGAATGAGATTATTATTGTTGTATATATTCATTCTAACATTTAATGACATAAATTGATAAATGGGATAAAGGACTTTTCTTGCTCAGTTCAGTCGAACTGACCTTGCCTAACCATTGCAGGAAAGTGAGCAAAGATAATAGGCGTAAAGTAAAGAAACACCTTGGTTATCTAATAGAATCATATGCTTCTTTTAAAAGGATAAAGTTGCAGTCAATTGTTGAATTGAGATATTCTTATTTATGTAAAGAAGTTATTTGTTGTTTTGAATAATGATTTTCTTGTGAAAATCTACTGAGTACATTTATGATATATTGTAACATGGTAAAGATTCCATATTTTGTTCAATAAATACTTGCTTCCTATTGTTGAAAGATTGTTGATGCCTCTCTGCAATCTCTGTAACAACTTCTACTAAGTTGTAGTAATATCGGTATAGATATGGCTATATGCTTGTGATATTTTATGAAAATTGAATCATTGGATGATCATATTGGAGGGCTGTTATAACTCTTTGATTCAGTAATATACTAACTACCTTATGGACTGGTTGAACCTAGTAATTTCAATGATTGAAATGGGAGGTTATGAATTGGTGATATAATTGATAGGTTAATGGAATTCATAATGGACCAATGTTGAAGTATTCTTTTTAATCTAAACCGATTAACTTATGGGAAAATAAAAGTATTGTTGGCAAGAGGTTGTGATTTCTCGCAAGTCAAGTTAAAGGTCTAATACTTGGTAGATGAGAAACCATCTAGGTATGAATCTTGATGTATATGCATATGTATACACATTTATGGGAGTTTCTTCTAGTAAAGTTGAGTAACCATACTAGAGGTAAAAATATGATGATGAAACTTCTGGATGATAAGGTAAAGTTCAACATATAAGGGTTAAGTCTTTAAAACTTAATTGATGTTCCTTTTGGGCAAGCACTTAAACCTTTAAGGGAATTAAGTTGTATTCTATGTAAACTAACCCAACTCTCATAACATGACGAGAAGCTCAACATAATACTGTAAGATGAAATAATAAATAAGAATAGAACACGGATGTTCTTTGACACTTAAGCGAACTGTCATTCCATAAAATGGAGAAATGAAGTATAAGATCTATCAGTAGTACCATCATTCGAAATATGATGTGATGATCGTTAATGATGAAGTTTACTCCAACTAGCAAGGTGTAATGAAGACAATTCATTATCAATCAGGATAAACTTAAATACTAAAAGGACCCACAGGGTATGGGATGAAGTTGGTGAAGAACTTTATGGGAGACTAAACTCCTGAACACCAAACTTATATGAAACCTTGGGTATGATGCCTAATGCAAATGATGAAATAGTTGTTAGGAGCATGCAGATTGTGCTCACCGTGAGTACTTATTATGAGATCCATGGCTAAAGTTTGGTATCTATGCTCCTAAAATTAGTGAGTTTAAATCAACCATGGTAAAGATATGATGGTGTAGTCATATAAAGGATAACGACGATCTGATATCTGGAATGCATAGAATATATTTTTGGATGCCAAGGAAATTGGTATGAAGATCCAAGAAAAATGAATATACTGCCAAGATGATAGTAACCATGCAAACAAACCTAAGTCAGGTTTGGGAATTGTTGTATAAGTCCTCAAGAGAATTGGGATTACTACTGAAACAAGAAACTTAAAATGAATAAGATTCATATATATATATATATATATATATATATATATATATATATTAGACCTAGCTAATATAAATGTTGAAGTAAAACTGAATAACATGATTCTAATGAATAGAAAAAGTGTTATTGAAAGGAGGATAACGGGAATGACTCTGTATGTCCCTAATGATGAGTAGTTATGTAGCTTGCATGATTTCTTATAGGAGTAAGAACAACATTAATGGTTATTACTCCTTGATAATGTGAGGCATTATTTTATTCGGTTGAATTTATATCACTAATAACAATAAGATTGGGAATTTAGATCTAAAGAGTGATCTATCTTATATCTGGAACATATAGGTAGAAATGAGTATTATCGGAACTACATTTGACCTATCGTGATACTATGGGATAGGACTCTAGATATGCTTCACTAAGTGATGAAGACATGGGAACTAGAACATCCTGTCATGTTTAATTTAATAAGATACCGTGTTTCATTTTACGACGATACCATCTTGATAGGTCTACTCACTACCGTTACCGCCACTTGGAAACGTAGTCGTAACCATTTAATGATAGTTGTCGTTATTAGATTACCACCACTTAATAGCTATACTAAGTTCCCTTTTAAGACCTTAAAATGTGGCAAGGTATTACTCAAGTACAACTTCATGAAGGTTATTCGGACTTGTACCTTATGTACTTTTGGGAGACAAGACTTGTAGTTATTTACAACATCATTGACAAAGAAATCCATATAACTGAACAAGTGATTAAGGTGAGATGACAAGATTCCAATGGCAAGTGTGCCATCATGGAACCGAGCATGGCATACATGACTCAGAAACCTTGCGCAAGGTAGTGTAACTGCTGATTACACTATCAAGATTTCACCATTATCTAAGTTGTGAGATGCATGTGGATTTCATAGGTGGAACCCAGGTACACACTTAGGGGTTATCACTTATATATCATATCTTGTTAAAGGAAAACCAAAGGGATACATTTTATGTATGGCTCGTAAAGAGCATTGAGGGAGAACGAGTAAAGTTCAGTATTCTCTCATACAACTGCACATGGTTCATGATAGTTATCGGAAATGGATTGCATTAAGACTTATGTTGGATTTAAATATATGGGTATTTAAATCAGCTACATGAGGTAGGATTAAAAAAATCTCTAAGATTGAAGTGACAAAAGTGGATGTTACACCATCTATATCTCCTAATATAGCTTCCTCAAAACCTATTCCTAGTGTGCCCTTAGCATCAAAATATCCCTTGTCACCTCTTGATATTCCTATGATTACCCACAATGGAAAATTACAACCGTTTAATACATTATTGCCATCTTCTACCATTCCTTCATAGGATATCATCTCTCTCATGCATGTTGTAGGTCAATTACAATCTCTAGGTTAAGTCTCTCACTTTAGAAATTAGGGCTTACTATGCTTCCATTTATAACAATTCCTTACATGGTAACCTTCTCACTAAGAAGATTCACAAGTTTGCTTTCCCTCGGACTTCATCATGCCTACTTTCACATGTTTTGATGGTGATCACCGAGTTTGGTGACCCTCATGATCATCTTCTACATTATCCTATGGCTATGACCTCCTTTTATAATGAGATATTATTACTTAAGGCCATTCATTACATCCTTATTGATGAGGTGTTACAATGGTACACTCATCTTCCCTTTGGGTCCATTAGTACTTTCTTTGACATGGAGGAAACTTTAATCGGAGGTTTATAATAAAAATGGCCCTAAAGTTACCTATGGTCACTTACCTACTTTACATCGGGCTCCTCTCGAACCTATCAAGGATTATATTTTACAATTTAATGCTTGTATGCATAAGTTAGTATTCGAACCAATAGATCTTGAGAAGCAATTCATCTTGTGTCTTGGTGGCTCTCATTCCTCCACTCAAGCAAAGACTACAATATGATACATGTGAGTCATTCATTCTTCTACGTTACAAGGTTATCGACCTAGAACAATATCTCCTGTCAACACACAAAGATAGATCCCTCACATACATCTATGGCTATTGCCTCATCTAGTTCTCCGCCATTGCCTTTGGTTGAGCATCCTACACAATCTCAACTTTCCCCATAAGAAAAGTAAACAAGCTCAACCCACTCAACCGAAGGTACAAAATCATAATCCTTCTCCAAGCTCGTTATAGGTTATTGTATTTACGATTGAAAAGTGACATACGAGCATGGGAATCTACAAGTAACTCTTCCTCGCACCCGACCTCCCGAGGTCGTAAAGTGCAGAGACTTGAATGTGGAATATGTATGGACATAGGCAAACTAGTTGGGCAATCTTATATCCTCAACACATAATAGTGGAATCTGTGAATCTAAGGCATAGAAGGCCCTCCTAACTGGATTGGTGTAATGGATTGTCCGGATATAATAGTTTTTCGAGGCTCCAATCAATGTCGAGCTCCGAGATCTTATTTAGTTGGGTCATGCTCGGATACGTGGGAAGTGACCTATAGGTGTTTCATGTATATTTCAAGACAAGGTCATGAAAATGGTGATGGGAGGTGTAGTGGATTCTCCGGGGTTTTATGGATGATTCTATCGGTGTAGTCCAAAATCCTTAACTTGATTGAATAACATGTAATATGTTTAATAAGGAGAATTGTGTAATGATGTCTGCATGGTGGGAGTGGTGAGGACCTAAATATTAGTTGCTCATAAACCAACATCAATGTCTCGATTGATCAATAGGCCCGTTGGGTTGTGGAACTACGTGGATCATGGGAAAAGCCGTAAGTTCGCTTAATTGTGGTGAACCTCCTATGGTCATACGAGGAGTTAATCTCTCCTTCCGATTATCCAATAATCATATACCTTTTCAACCTCTATGTTTAGAACTAGGAGTTGTGTAATTTTCTCATAATACCTTACAAGTGTTCAAGCAACTTGAATTCGTAAGCTATTATCTCAAGTGTCGATGAGGAGGTCTCTACGTTGGGTTGTGGAACTAGAGGATCGCAACTAAATATTTGTTCTCTTTTGAGTCCTCAGTATTGAGGAATCAGTAAACAAGATACCCTATCACATGGTTCATGCAGTTATCTATAGTTAGGATGATTTGACCAAAATGTGTATGCCTTGTCTAAGATCTTTAATATTTAACTCTCTCAATTGTTCACTAATTGTGCCCTTATAGGTTTATTGTTATTCTATGAAAGACGGATCCTAAGGTCTTGATATATATCAGCTAGTCTTGTGGGGATATTTGGGTTAAGGCACTATCGGTTCAAATATGTATTCTACATGAGCTCTTAGGATTCACAAGTTTGCTTTCCTCGACTTCTCGTGATTGCCATGCAAAAATGATTCTACTTTAACTAAAATTTAATAAACTAATTATGAAAGATGTATCTACACTATGCATGTATTATTTTATTTTTTATATTTTCGATGAAGCATTTTAATGAAATTAAAAGAGCCCTAAAAGCTATGGTATTCTAATATACATATATTTTTTAAAAGGACAATTAATCTAATGATAAGAATCAAAAAACAAGCAAAGTCAGCCTGATGTAGCTATTTACCAAAGCTACAATATTATGAGTTTATCCTAAATATCTAAACAACCAACTAGTTTAATAGTTAAAAAACTCTCAATCCTACCTTAGAAGTGAGGAATGAATCATAACTTCTCAACAGAAAACTATCATTCCCCATACTTCCGACAAAGCAATATGCGAGCATGAATCTACAAGTAACTTTAACCAAAATGAATAATTTACTACTCTATTTGACGTTGAAGAATCTAGAACTTTGATAGCTCAAGCCCCGGAGTTTATGTAGAATGACTGGTAAATCCAGAGTTGTGTGTGACTTTGTCCCCTCGGTCTAGTGTGATCCTTAACTTGCATTCGTGTTCTAATAAGGAGAATGTGTAAAAGCGTGGTGAGGATGAATATAGTTCAACAAAGAAGGTACGATTGAACAATGGCAACTTTGGATATGGAACCAATCACAATGCGGAGTAAGAGAGGGATAATGCGAAGTGAATCTCTCCTTCCGATTATCCAATAATCATACAGCTTTTGAATATGCAATTCCTAGTGGGATTTATCGGGAATATAACACAATAATGAGAGTTCTAGAAACTATCTTTTTGACAAGACCTCTTTAACTCTAAATGGATTCCAATCTAGTTAGAATGAAACTATCTTATTCTAAACTCTCTCAATGGAACAACAATGAAGCTAAGATTGATAAACAAGAAGATTAAATGACCTCTAAACAACAAAGGAATACTAACAATGGATGCTAAAGCAAGAAACTCAAAAGACTGAATGATTAAATAGAGAAGAAGAGGGGCCATTTGTTTGAAAACAAGTCGACTATTTATAAAAATGCATTCACTAGAAGGTAACTTGAATGGAAATCTTTTACCATTAAACAAAGTGAAAACACTATTCACATGGTGGTGGCCAAAACATAAATGCAAAGCAAAGTAGCTAAAAAATGCTAACGGTGTAGAAACTTGAATTTTACCTTTGACAGAGAAGAAGATCATTGGAACTTTCTATTTTGAAACGTGCATAGAAGGTAACTTGGGACTCTTTTACCATTAAACCATGAAAACACTATTCACTGGTGGCTAAAAACATAAATGCAAAGCAAAGGACCGCCGCCTTGTTTTACCTTTCATGGCGGTCATGGGGACCGCCGCCGCGGCAGGGCGGCAATCTCTTCACTTAAGACAAAAATGCAAGGAAAAAGGGGGAAGAGGGAAGAACAAAGCATGCGGAGGCCGGATGAGGCATATGGGATACAAACGTATACTTGGCGAGATTTTCTAGATCCCGAACACCTTACGAGGAGACCTGTATCATCATTGGGGTATGTGTAACCTCTTTTCGGTGGTGCAATACCCTACAATTTTGGGTACGTACATATTGCCCCCTCGGAGAAGCATCTTAGCCATGAAGAGGCATAAAACGGTGGATCTGAGAATGGCGGTCCCAAAATGGGGAGTTACGAGTTATACCTGACAAGCCCGTGTGTCGGAAAGTCGCCATCCAAAATCCCGCTATTTATAAAATGAAAAAGGAGACTCAAGTGCTAGATAGATAAAATAAATTGAGAAATAAAACTAAATTGATATGAAATGAGGACTTACCATCTCATGGGGTTTAGAACTTACCTCCGTCGATGCTCCAACCTTGCGAAAGACATTCAAAATCAATTTTAGAAAGCTATATATATAAAACAAACTCATTTTACTATTCATTTGCGCGTGTCGATTTGGTGGTTTTTGAGCTCTAGAACCCACGGTGACCATTTTCAATGAGAGTACAGTCAAAATGTTCATTGCGAGAACGTGATCATGCCTTCGAGAGTGGAACATCGGCCTGCGAAGTCTCGGGTTAGTTCTTCTCAATTTATCATTTTTAAATCTAAAACATATAAATGTTGAAATCTTTGTTATGGGGGATCATTTTCAAAAATGCTAGTTTTAAATGAGTCTCTAGGGGGGGCACCCATATGGTAGGTCTTTATTTTGTTTAAAATGGTGTTTTCTTGCATTTTTAGTGTATTTTTAGGGCTTTTGAGTTGTTCGCCGATTCGGGACGGGACTCCGCCTTGCACAGGCGGTGGTCATGGGACCGTTACCCTAAAGGTGGCGGTTGCAGGCTGAATCGCGCTCTACAGGCGGCGGTTCGTAATGTAATGCAAAAAAAAAAAAGATGTTTTATTTAATTATTTTTCATTTTTAGCATTTTTACATGTTCTTGATAATTTTTCTAGTCAAATTTTATTACTAACTTACTCTTTTCTATGTTTTTGGGTGGATGCGGGAGGAGGAGTATATTAGATGGAGTAGAGAGAGGGAGTGTGATGGCTCCGGTAGTGTTGGATGCACTATCTCGTGGAGAGAGACATTCTATGAGGGTCGGGCTTTTGGAGGATTACATAGGTCCCTCATGTCGCACTCCGTCACCACATATTAAGTGACTTATTTTCGTATTGGGATGCAGATCAAGACAACATTGTTTTGAGATCTCGGTTGGTTTGGTGGGCCACCTATATGGGGGATGTCGTTGTTTCCATGGGGTCAAAGAAGGGGGTGAAGGTCCGCTCCATTGTTGAGTCAGATATTCCTATGCTCGCAAGGCTATCATGGGCATCCTTGCTTTGAGATTGATTAGGGATAAGGGAGGGGACACTCTCTTATATTGTTGGGCTCCCATCATTACACAAATTGAGGGCCATGGCCACATTTACGCTTGGGGAGTAGACATCCTCGGGACCACCTACCATGATTTGTACAGGGTGGTCAGACTACAAGGACAGTCATTGAGCCACCCTACTCTTGTCATGAGTTGGGTGTATGAGCATATCATTCCGTATGGGAGAGGTGTACAGGCAGAGGATCCGGGGCCGTCAGGGCAGCGAGGTGGACAGGGATGACCATTCTTAGAGCGCCTCACCAGCCAGTGGCTTCTTTGACTATATGCGGACATGGAGGCTACTCCCTATCAAGCCATGACAGGGTTATGGGAGAGGAGACACTCACATTGATCACTTGTAACACTACTTAGTCATTTGGTAGACAAGGCGGGAAGTGGAGATCCACCCCTTTCGATAGAGTACCACAACAATTCGGCCTCCCATATATTGACATGTTTCCTCAGTGGTCTAGTGTATAGATCTGTTCATGAGGCTCGGGGAGGTCCTGAGGCTGGGGTTGGACTATGGTCACTCTTGGTGTTCCCATCAGAAGCTAGGATGGTGGTTCATGCTCGAGGGGTAGCTAGTGCTCCTGGGCACATTTACTTGATTTTCATCGATCCCTGCTCACAAGAAAGATGAGCCTATTAACGTGGACTCGAGTCCGAGGAGTTTTCTGGGGGAGACAGAGGAGGCGGAGAGACCGGAGATGGCGGAACAGTGAGGAGGATGATAACGACTCGAGTGGCATAACACTCGGGATATTTTGCAGCGAGAGGGTAGAGTAGAGCAGAGAAGGTGACTTTGATTTGTGAGGATTTGCCTTCTCAGATTTAGGGGAGATGGCGAGTCCATGGCAAAGCCATCACATTGCTCCAAATGTGGGAGAGGGACGACGATTAGTGGTGGCGTCGGGCAAGCGGCGCGGATCCTAGAGATCCCACCTGGAGGCCTGGAGATCCGAGTGAGTTACTACTCTTTTATCAACTTTACTTTAGTTAGAATTGCTTAGTTTTTATTTCCTTTTGTTCTTTGATTTATCTTTGGTTTTATTTTGGATTCTAACTTGTGTGTTTCTCCTTTTTATTTACGATTGCTGAGGGATGGTGAGACTTGATTCGCCAGGTGTGCACTGACATTCTATTGCTCCCTTCGGATGGTACTCGGGTGAGCTCACTGAGGATGTTGGAGAGCCTTCAGCAGTCGGCCGACATACATATGTCTTTGCCCCTATCTGGAAGGAAGCAAAGATCATTACCTCCCTTCGCACCGAGCTGGTTGGATATAGGACATTTGAGCGTTTGATGAGGAGGAGTCGCTCTCATAGTGAGACTACAGCCACTGGCCGTGATCATGAGCCCTCCATCCATTCAGAGTATTGTCGTAGTAGGAGTCCTAGGCGTGGTCATACACCTTCTGAGGGATCTCGCAGAGATTGAGAGATCATAGTGTCTTTTTGTAGCGACTTTTGGTCGGATACATGTACGATTGTTTTGTATTTTCGGGCTCATTGAGTGTTTTGACCATGCCTTAGTGCATGATGGCATTGTACATGAAACACCATATATATATATATATATATATATATATATATATATATATATCTTTTTGGATCTAGACTCTTTGGTGTCTAGAATTTTGTGACTCGTTTCCCATGTGTATACTAGATGTTTTTAGAGTATTTGTTTTCATGCTTTTCAGAATGTATGTAATGGGTGCCAATTGATAACAAATGTTAAACAAAATGTTTTACTTTATATGCTTTTGTAATGTTGACATGTGATGATGAACACATTGTAGTATTGAACTTTTGGCCTCTTTGGGAAATGTTTGTGATTTCTTCTTATGTTGGCAAAACATGATGAATGTATAGTGATAAAGAGATGAACTTGCCCCATTCCCAACTCCACACAACCAGTAAGATGCGAGGGCTCAACACCAAGAGTTGGGAAGGGCACAAATTGTATGAGTTTGACTAAATGGAACGATGAGAGATAGACAAACCAGTGACAAAACCAAACTTAGACCTACACACTTACTCTACTCAGAACTACCACCAAGCTCAGAAGGCCACTTACTTTCTAGTTTATCTAGACTTAGATCTATAAATGGCAACCTAGTTGACAAAATCTGGTTTTGAGGATTTGATCTCTTTGGAATTTGGACATTTGTTTTTACTTAATATAATTTGATTTGTATTTCTAGAATACCAAGATTTGTTAATTTGTGTGAATGGACCCCCCACACCCTACCTCATGCCACTAGTAAGAAGCATGGGTTTGTCACCAAAGGCGGGATATAGGCGAGTAAGGGCACTTCTTTCCTTTCCCAACCTCACACCACTAGTAAGAGATGTAGGCTTATCACCGAAGGTTGGTGGGGCAAAGAAGTGTGTAAAATAAAATATTCTTGTTTACTTGGCATTTTTTATTCTATTTGATTTTGACACTTATGATCTGTGACTTTGGGATATCCTTTCTTTCAAAGAGACATAAGAGGGATATATGTGACACCGAGAAGATTCTAGAACATACCGTAGGTAAGGACAACTTCACCTAGTAGAAAGAAAGAGCAAAGCCAAGTACGCAGGCCTTAGTATGGTTTTCGTCAATACTTGTCTCACAAACTTGATGAGAAGATTTGAAATTACTTGATGATGTTTGAAGAGATGTGAAATGTTTTTGCCAATACTTTCAGAAATTTGTAATAGATTACTTAAGAGTAAGTTCTTTTACTATAATTTTTACGAAACGAGTGGACAAATGAAACAGATAAATGACTAAAGCAATGTAGGTAGCTATAATGTACAAGTGGTGATTACGATGTCTTATACGTAAAAGCTGTTTAAGATGCAAGGAATTGATAGTTTCGTTGAATTCCTCACCTTCTAGTGTGGACAAGAGATACGCACCATTTCCGTAGTCTTTCATGACTCGGTTTGGGCCCAACCACTTGGTGGAACTTCCTTCCTTCACCGGTTTTCTTATCAATCCGACTATCTAGTCTTAGAACTAGATCTCCCTCAAATATTTCTCTCTCATAGACTTTTTATTTATATTCGTCGACACATCTAGTCAACATAGGCTATGTGCCGTTGTTCGGCATTTAGCCTGGCCTCGTCAAGGCTTTCCAGTTGAGAGAGGCATGCCTCCCTGTAAGCTTCTTCATCCAAAATCCTTGTAATGAGATGCGAGACCGGGTATTTCAACCTCAAGTGGGAGAACCGCTTCTGCCCCGAATACTAACGAGAAAGGGGTTGCTCCTGTTGGTGTTCTTATTGAGGTTCGATGGGCCCACAAGGTCGGATATAGTTTTAGATGCCAATCTCGCTTGTTCTCCTTAATCTGTTTTAAGGACAATAGCCTATAATGTTTTGTTTTTATTGCTTCACTTGCCCATTGGCTTCGAGGGTAGTAAAGAGAGGATGTGTGATGGTTTATTTTGAATTTCTTTGCATAACTCACAGACCTCGTCATTTTTAAAGGATATGCCATTATTTGAGATAATGACTTGTGGGACACCATACCTGTAAATGATTTGATTCGAATGGACTTGGCAATTATCGAACTCGGTATGGAGGTGAAAGGCATGGCCTCTACCCATTTGGTAAAATATTTCGTGGCTGTAATTATAAAATTATGGCCATCTATTGATGAGGGTGAGAATTTCCCTATCAAATCTAGACCCCACATGGAGAAGGGCCACGAGGTTGCTATTGGATGTAGGTATTATCAGCCGGCATGTGAATCTCATGAGAGAATTCTTGGCATTTGTGGCACTTACGTACAAATTCTACTTCATTGTGTTCGAGAGTGGGCCAAAAATAGCCCATCCGATGTATTTTTGCGAGTAGAAGTGGCAAGACCACCAAAGTGGCCTCCACATATCCCACCGTGGGATTCATAAAGAATCTTCTTGGATTCTTCTGTGTCAATGCATCCTAGAAGCATGCCGTCGAAGGCTTTATGATAGAGTACTTGTTCTAAAACAACATATTTAGCAGTGATAATGCGTAACCGCCTTCTTTGTTGCGATGTGGCACTTTCGGGTATGTGTGGTCCATGATAAAATTGATGATATCAATGTACCAGGGACATGTAGAGATGGGGGGCCTAGTTTCGACAAAGTATATACACTCATCAGGAAAGTCCAGATTTACCAGATCGCCTCCATCTAATGGATTTTCAGCTAACTAGTTTGCAATGATTTGTCCCTTAATGGATTTTTGGTTTACAAATGTTAACTCAAATTCACCCATTAAGGTTATGAAACGCCCAACCTTTTTAGATAAAGACCCTTGCGTGAGGAATGTTCGTAAATGATCTATCTTTACAATGACCCTTGTTTCTTGGTTTAACATGTAATGTCTTAAACGTTTTATTGTAAAGACTATGGCAAGGCATTCTCTCTCTGCCTGTGTGTAACATGTTTCATAATTGAGCAACATTTGGCTAATGAAATACACTACACGTTCTCGTTTATCATTGTCTTCTTGAGCCATCATGTAGGCTAGCAATGAGACATCAGTGGCCCATGAGTATAGGATCAAAGGGTGGTCTAGTCTGGGAGGCATTAGCGTGGGTGGAGACAACAGAAGCGTTTAATCGCTTTGAAGGCCTTGTTGCATTCTTCAGTCCAATCAATGTTATAATCTTTCTTTAATAGATTGTTGATTGGATGAATGGAAAAACTTAAATCCGGGATGAACCTTTGGATTGCACCAAGTTTCCCAAGAAATGACCTAATTCTAGACTCGTTTGATGGTGGAATCATTTCGAGAACAACCCGTATTTTGGCTGGATCAACATCAATCCCTCGTGAAGATATAATGTAACCTAGAAGTTTTCCTCCTATCACACCAAACACACACTTCTCTGGGTTTAATGTGACACCATATTCAATCAATCGTGAGAGGATGATATGGAGTACTTCTGGATGATCACAACACTTCTTGGCCTTGGCCAATAAGTCATCCACATAGGATTCCATAATTTTATGGATAAGATCGTGGAATATGTATGTCATTGCCCACTAATATGTAGCGTCGGCATTCTTAAGACCGAATGACATGACAACGTAACAATAAGTTCCCCAGGGAGTTATAAACGTAGTTTTGGCTTGATCTTGTTCAGATATTTTAATCTGATTATACCCTAAGAACCCATCCATGAGGGACAATAGTTCAAATCTAGTTGTTGCATCAACAATAATGTCAATGGATGGTAATAGGAAGTCATCTTTGGGATAAGCTTTGTTAATATCCCGAAAGTCTATGCAAATGTGTATCTTCCCATTCTTTTTGAGAACAGGGATGATATTAGATACCCATTGTGAATAGTCAATGGGTTTGATGAATCCCACTTGGAGAAGTTTTATTACTTCCTCTTTTACCATGAGAGCCACTTTTGGCTTCATTGGTCTTGACTTTTATTTAATTGGTTTTGCATCTGGTTTAGTGACAAGGTTATGTACCGCAATGTGTGGTGCAATGCCCATCATTTCTTTATAGTTAAATGTGAAAGCCTTTTGATGTTCTTTGAGGACTTGGGTGTGTATTTCTATCTCCTCTAGAGTTAACGAGGATCCCAACTTCAAAAAATTTGGTTCTTCCTCTGTCCCGATGTTTATGTCAATAGTTTCTTCTATTAAAGAAGCGTTACCTTCTTCAAATTTAGGTGGGATGGAGGTAGTTTAAAGATTTCTCCGTCTTCTATCTCATAGATATTGAGATCCTATTGTGGAGGAGACTCTACCATGGGATTTGCAAAATAGGAAGAGGAATGTGGTATTAGGGAAAGATCCACTATGCGGTGAGCAAGGTGTAGCTCTCGTATAGGCGTTTAGATATTTGAGAGTGACTCTATCACCGTCAAAGTGATCCAGGATATTAAAATCATTCTCACTTCTCCATGAGTGAGGAATGGGTTTTTGGTATTTTACGTATTAACGGTTCAAGTCACGAAGTGATCTTTGTGAAATTTGTATCTTCGACTCAATGTTAGGAGTGAAATGGGAAGCTAAGGTTCTATTAAATCTATGAGAAGGTTACGCTCTCGGTGGGATTGCTCAATTGACATGAAGTTGAATCCTTGCTTAGATCTAATACCACTATGTTTTGTAGAGTTGTAAATGTTCAACCCTAGTTTCATATACCTCGAGACTTGGTTTGCGACTAGTTGCGAGTCTCCAAAGCACTCTAATTTTATCGACACCCATTCTTTTGGCTAGGATGAGGCCAAGGAGGAGAGCTTCGTACTCAACTCCGTTGTTTGTACATTCAAAGTTTAATTTAAAGGTGAAAGGTAGGATCTTTCCCTCGGTGAAGTAAAGATCACTCTGTCCCCACTCCAAAGTGACATCTAGCTCCTTGAAGTGGAGAGTCCAATATTTGCTTGGAAAAGCTGGATATTGGGATATTTGTCATATCTGTTTTTTTGCTTTGATTACTTCTACCATATAAACTTTGTCGATGGAAGAGAAGCAATTCCCATGGTGTATTCCATACCCATATAATCAAATGGTAGGAGAATAGATAAATATTTCTCCAAAGAATCTCGACAATTTTTTGGTAGTCCCTAATGACATTGTTTCTATGACGTTGGCCTCATTTTTAGTGCTGCGATGCCCTTGACCAGATTTGTAATTTCCAATTATGTGGTGGGTACAACTTCTCTTTGGTTTTGAATTAATTGGTTTCTTTGAGTTGATTTGTCGGGAGTTCAAACTCGGAATGAACACCGGTCTTTTCTTCAAATCACTAGGTGTATATTGAGAGAATGAAGGAATAAATCGCATAGTTCCATTTGATCCATGTTTGGAGCACTTGCCGATGAGTAGAGAACCGTGTGCCATCTTTGAATAAAATGAGCACCGAATTCATTATGTTCTTGTTTTGGAAGCGTATAGGTGGGTACATGTTTTGGAAGCATTGTTCGCTTCTAAAGATAGCGTGCTTAAGTACTCCTCATCCAAAAATGGGAGTGGATCTGACTGTCTCGATTTGTGGTCCAACAAGACCCGAGGAGATGAAATGGATTCTCCAATAAATGCCATATTGTTAGAGCACGAGGGCTCTGGTTGTTGTGTTTGTGCAACCTGATCTAACTCCTCAATTTGAAACAAAGAACTACAACTAGTTGTTTGAGGGGAGTTTGAGATGACAAGTAATTACTTGAATAGTTATCGGCCCATGCGAAAAGCGAGGTGATGGTTGTCTATTTGTTTGACCATAATTTGCTTCCATACCCGAGAGAGGTCTGCCATATGCGTCGTATCCTGACATATTCGGGGGGTATATGAATACCCGCAGAATAATGGGAAAGAGCGAAGGTGGATGAAAGAAATGAAAATAAAAGGGGAACAATTGTTTGTTTCACGTCAAGTTCACCAATTTTGTTGGTGAAGCTGATGTGAAGGCTAATGAGGTAGATAAGATGAAACAGTTGTATCTTCACGTCAGTTCACCAATTTTGTATGATGGAAAAGTGACATGCGAGCATGGAAATCTACAAGTAATTCTTCCTCATACTTGACCTCCCGAGGTCGTGCGAGATGGCCAGTGAATGTGGAATATGTATGGATATATACAAACTAGTTGGGCAATCTTATATCCTCAACACGCAATAGTGGAATTTGTGAATCTAAGGCGTAGAAGGCCCTCCTAACCTGGATTGGTGTAATGGATTGTTCAGATATAATAGTTGTTCGGAGGCTCCAATCAATGTCGAGCTCTGCTGAGATCCTATTTATTGGTTGTTGGATACATGGGAAGTGACCTGTAGGTGCTTCGTGTATATTTCCAGATAAGGTCATGAAAATGGTGATGGGAGGTGTAGTAGATCCTCTGGGGTTTTATGGACGATTCTCTGGTCTAGTCCATAAATCCTTAGCTTGATTGGCTGCTATGTTTAATAAGGAGAATTGTGTAATGATGTCTGGTGGGAGTGGTGAGGACTTGAATATTAGTGTTCATAAACCAACATCAATGTCTGATTGATCAATAGGCCCATTGGGTTGTGGGACCTGTGGATCACAACCGTAAGTTCACGGTTGTGGCGAACCTCCTATGGTCATACGAGGAGTTAATCTCTCCTTCTAATTATCCAATAATCATACACCTTTTCGACCTCCATGTTTAGAACTAAGAGTTGTGTAATTTTCTCATAATACCTTACAGGTGTTCTGGCAACTTGAATACGTAAGCTAGTGTCTGTGTCGATGAGGAGGTCTCCTACGTTGGGTTGTGGAACTAGAGGATCGCAACCAAATATTTGTTCTCTTTGAGTCCTTATGCAGTCATACAGATACCATATCAAGGCGCAAAATCTCATAGTTAGGATGATTTGACCAAAATGTGTATGCCTTGTCGTCTGCCTTCAATATTTAACTCTCTTAGTTGTTCACTAATTGCTCGTAGGTTTACTATTGCTCGAAAGACACGGATCCTAAGGTCTTGATCTATATCATCTAGTGTTGTGGGGGATTTGGTTGAGGCACTATCGGTTCAAATATGTATTCTCCGAGCTCTCTAGGTCTCGTGATTGTCATGCAAAAATGATTCAACTTTAACTAAAACTTAATAAACTAATTATGAAAGATGTATCTACACTATGCATGTATTATTTTATTTTTGTATTTTCGATGAAGCATTTTAATGAAAAAAAAGAGCTAAATATATATTCTAATATATATATTTTTAAAAGGACAATTAATCTAATGACAAAATCAAAACAAACAATGTAGCACGATATAGCTATTTACCCATGCGAGTTATGAGTTTGTCCTAAATACCTAAACAACCAACTAGTTTAATAAAAAAACTCTCAATCCTACCTCAAAAGTGAGGAATGAATCATAGCTTCTTAGAAACTATCATTCCCCACAGCTTCCCTGGCAATATTGAAAGTGAACTTTAACCAAAATGAAATAATTTACTACTCTATTTGATACGTTGTAACTAGAACTTTGATAGCTCAAACCTGGAGTTTACATAACAATGGTAAATCTAGTTATGTGTGACTTTGTCCCCTCAGTGTGATCTCCGCATTCCTTCGTGTTCTCATGAATCCAAAAAATCATGTATATGATAGCATCAACAGAAGAGGTACTCAAAAATGGCAGCTTTCGATATAGACCGAATACAATGCAAGTAAGAGAGGGATAATGCAAGTGAACAGAGCTTGACTATGCAATTTCTAGCAGGATTTATTGCGGGAATACAACACAAATACGCCGAGAGTTCTAGAAGCTATCTTTTGTGACAGACAAAACTACCGCAACTCTAAATGGATTCCAATCTAAGAATGAAACTATCTTATTCTAAACTGGTTTTGCATGGAACAACAATGAAGCAAGATTGAAACAAGAAGATCAAATGACCTCTAAACAGCAAAAGGAAGACTAACAATGGATGTAAAACATGAAACTATTGGAATTCTAAGCAAGAAACTCAAAAAACTGAATGATTAAATAGAGAAGGAGAGGGGCCATTTGTTTGAAAACAAGGTGGCTATTTATAACAAATGCATTCACTAGAAGGTAACTTGGAATGGAACTCTTTTACCGTTAAACAAAGTGAAAACACTATTCACGGGGCGGCCAAAACATAAATTCAAAGCAATGTAGCTAAAAATGCGGTCAGACAAACTTGAATTTTACGTTTGACGAGATAGTCGAACTTTCTAGAAAACGCGCATAGACCGCCACCTATGCAAGGTGGCGGTTCACAAGACCACCACTTTGTCCGGGCGGTAGTCACGGACCGCCACCTGAGCGGGGCGGTGGTTTCATTCCTTAAGACAAAAATGCTAGGAAAAAGGGGGATAGAGGGTAGAACAAAGCACACTGGAGGTGAATGAGGCATATAGCATACAAATGTAAACTTGGCGAGCTTTTTGGGTCCCGAACACCTTGCGAGGAAACTGTATCATCATTGGGGTATGTGTAACCTCTTTTCGGTGGTGCAAGTACCTATAATTTTGGGTACATATAGTTACTCCTCCTACCACTCCACCTCGGTCGCATGAGCTTTTACACTTCTCTCATCACGCTCAACCACATGATGTGTTGCATGTTTTACTTACTGAGTGACTACTTCGTGTACTATCTAACCAACATCTTCCGCAACACCTCCTACAACGACAACATGACCAACCTTATTGTAATTATCATCGCATAAATGGCCATATGGATAATGATTGTCTTTCCCTTCATGATCGATTGTAACAACTGGAGGAAAAGTGCATCATCTCCTCGGCTCTTGCTCACATGAACAATCCATCTCTCTTCTACCTCGCCATAGGATTTCTACTACAGTTGAGTCATCTCCCACATCTAGTGCTCCGATAATTGTATGTTCACCACAATTTTTACTCATGCATGATCTCCACCACATCCATACACCATTGTATCATCACATCCATTACATCCACTTCATCCATCTCATTCATCACATTCATGCTATCCACCGCATCACGTTGCTCCTTCACATTGGATTCAAGATAAATCCACTCTTACACATCCAACCACAACTCCATATGACATTTAATTCAGTTCATACACTCATGCTACTTCCATTCCACATGTTTCCACCGCTTCACATCACCTTGGTCTTTGGTAGGTGATTATTATCACCTTACCTCCCGATGATGCACTTGTCTTCTTAAGATTCTTACACAACTATTGAGGTTTTTATTTAACAACCTTTCATCACGCGCTACATTGTTCATCTAGACACTCATACATGCGGGGGGCATCACTAATCCCCCTTTAGTTTCATCATACTAACATTCCACGATCACATCCTATTATCATTTAACATAACACGTTGCTTTCTTTGGCAATTATACATCATCCATTTTTACATTCTATTCTACTATCATCATTACATTAACTATGCACTCAAATAAAAATTTTCATCAATCACATTTTATATGTTATTTATTACCATTCACCATACACATTTTATATGTTATTTATTACCATTCACCATACACATATTTTCTACCATTACCAACATTATAATGCGAATCTACACTAATCAAACAATACACCACACATACAATAAACATTGAATCATACATCATCCAACACATTGTGACATTTATCTACAACAACGCAAAATTATCATATATCACAAACATTCATCCATACATATATATCAAATACAATCACCGGGAGAAACTCCCTACATCGTATTCCATAACATATCTGAGACTCATCATCACTATCACTCTCAGTCAATCGTGAGAGCCCTATAACTAGATGCCTCTCCTCCACGCACATTAGCGTCATTATTTAGCCTTGATATCACTCAACGTCTCGTAACAAATTAATCTTCGTAGAATACTCGTAAATACATTCTTGCACATCTACATATATCGAAACACATCTTGTGCCAATGGACCAACGTCGCCTCTACAGCTTCGTGTCTCCTCACGTACTAGTACCTCTCGCTCATCAGCATTGTACATGTCATTTTCGCTATCGCCACTAACTCAAACAAATGGGCATACTCACCCATAATGTCGTCCACATGCTCTCAACATCCCTACACGCAAGTATCATGGGCACATTTCGTCGATTTCTTGATAGATGTGTCCACAATCAAGGACTAATACACGTCACCTATAACAAATAACACATCACATTAGATAAACATAACCAACACATAAACAAGTAACAAATCATAAAACATAACTATACAACTACTCACGCTACGTTATTGTGCCTCTACATTGTCAATCGCATGTGCTTCCCCTCATACTCCTCCTCCGCATAAATGGTCATTCTCGTGAACAATGGGAATAATAATACCCACCGATGAGTTGCCCACCATGCATGGTAGTCCTCGATGCCACCCACATCATCTAAGTCTACAAGCTTTATCACCGCATCTACCTCATTTGGCCTCGACGTACTAATCGCTCTATTCAAGGGCCCTAGTCTAGCTCTAGTCCTCGTAGGTGCTATGATAGCTTTTAACCATATATATGGCTCTTGGGGCACGTCTAAGCCATGCCAAATTGTCGTAATACTCAATCTATCTAAAAAAGCTCACCACACCTAGAAATCAATCCTCAAGCCACATCATCCTCCGAATACACCACAACTCTACCACATCCTCAAGCCATCCTCCATAGTCATGATATGGCCTCCATGTGACTACCTTGGGCCCCATCTTATCTATTAGTGCCTTGTAGGTATCTGTGTCCATCTTCCTACCACGAATATCGATCCACCTCCGCGCATAGATCTCTGGCCTAGCCCACTCTCCTCATGGACCTTTGACCGGTTTCAACACAACTATGTTCTCATATGCCCATATATGTAATAGTGTGGTGGCTCCTATCCCTCCACCATGCTCCTCGTGTGTAAATCGGTATAGGTCCTTATATAGGTGGGCCAACACACACCGTGCCCACACATATCTAATACCCTCCTCCTCTATCTTGGCATATGTCATGCATCTTATACAATATGCCTACACATCCTCCCTCTATGGCTATACATGAAGCAATCACAACCGCTATGAACTTCTCTACAAGCGTCGAACCCTGCATGCAATATAGCATCCAAACCGATACGGGCCTTGACAGTACTTGAGCCCCAAAAATATTGTCGCGGATCACATTGCCGCTCAATATCCTCTACCTGGCATAACATGTACTCTTTTCTTGACAACCGACAATCGCAGAAGATTTGATATACATCCTCCCAAGTAATAGTTATCTCCCATAGCAACCAAAATGTACACGTATCGGCACACCACCTCTAACATAATGCAGTCAACATTGGCATATTATAGAGCACATACCCCATCTATACTATGTGTCGCAGCCTATATGGTCCATCACATCCCAATCATCATCCGGCATTCCTAATCCAAGTAAGGTACTCATATGATGCCCATCACGGAACTCCCTCAAGTGGATATCCTCTTCACACCACAAAAATGACAACAAAATGTCATGTTAGAATACATTAAAAAATCAAATACATTCGCTTTTGTACTAGAAACCTTTTTTCACCATTATACACCAAATGCACACATTTTGGACTAGGGCACCCATATGCAAGGCCCGGGGCACCCAAATCTAAGTGCACTGTCCCAGGGGTCACCAGGTGCGCCCTCATCGCTCTTGTCCAGATATCAAATACCGAGAAACTTAAAAATCTCCAAATTGCAAAAATTCAACAAAAATAACTACTATACCATACATTTTTGTGAAAAACAATGCACTTACCAACTCTGCAATCGTACGTAATGCTACGGTGGTCGCCACCCTCTCAAACCGACTAGGACGCTGCTGCTCTCACTTGCGGCATTTTCACTCACTTCGTGCTCACTCTCAAAATCACGTACAAAACAAATGAAGTGACTAAACACTTTTTCACTTCACTACTTATAGTTACTTTTTCATCACCTACTTTACTATAGTCATTATTTTGCGCTTATTACCACAACTAATACACACTACACCATTTTTGTCATATCTTGAGTGTTTCTACTCCGATTTACACCCCGTTTATGGAATTCTTTTTAGAATTATGCCTACCACCATATTGTCCACATTATGTGCATGTTATCACTCTTTAACATTTTCTTCCACCCAACTCATACTTTTTTAGCAATTTCTATCTATTTTGTGCTTACTTTCGACTTAGCGTTTGTTCTTCTCATCACTTCCCCTTTCATCGAAAGGGGGCATATTGTTGGGGTCATCTTATAATCCCCCTTACATTACCATGCAATCAATCAACACTACCAACTCATCACTTTCAAACATTTACTAACACATTATGTGACATTTCACCATCAACTCCCCCTAATGACCTAACTGGGGGCAACAAATATACAATTTTTCTATGCGACGTTTCATCACTTACCCTTAATGACCTAAACTGAGGGCAACAAGTGATTACAAATCTTTCATGCAATATTTCACCAACTTCTATCAATTTCCCCTAATGACCTAGGGGCAACTAGCGTAAAATCTCTCTATGAGTAACCGAGAAAAAAATCAATTAATCAACGTGTTCGAATATCTAACAATCGAAATCACACAAATCAATTAATAAAATACAACAACAATCGGTCTCACTGATGACTTAACTTGGGAGTTACATGCATTACTTTCCCAGATGACCTAACTTGGGAAGTTTTTCTACATTTTTACGCTTGCTTCAAGATGACCTAACTTGGAAGCCATCATCCATTTCATGTTTTCTTCCAGATGACCTAACTTGGAAGCCATCACATTGCAACGACACCGTGGAATGGGGGCAAGAGTGCCTTTCCTTTACCACTCCTATATGGGTCAACTATTTGATCGAAATTGTCTCGAATCCAAAACCACAAATCTTTGATCGAGTGTCAGATGATGTATCGGCTAGATCTTGAGGATGTAGTTAGATATTGGAGAATAACACACTTTTCTCCCTACACTCTTCCCTCTGTGCGACAAGACGCCCAAATTATCCTATTGATTATTCATATACATGCATTCGGGTTGTGAACTCGATCACTCCCTAATCCATCTCATCATCATCACACGCATTTGAAATTATCCATATTTCTATCTATCATCGCTCTCATTCAATGTACTTCATCACAACATTACACTTTTCATTACATTGATCCATGGTTTGGCACACTATATGGTTATTTCAACAGACTTTTACTACCACATCTACGCATTCTACTTTAGAAGGGGCTTCTCCATATTTCTCTAGAGTACGCATCTCTATCTACTTTATGTTACCAAATTTCACTCACCAACATAAAGTGGGGGCAAATGTAGTCACATTTCTCCGGGTAACACCTTCATATTATGCCTTATCCGCACATCAACTTGCCCAAGTCCAACATAGTGAGGTAAGTCAATTTCAGGTTAGTACCCCATCACTCTTATTTACATTATTTCATTTCATTTAAAGATTAAAATAAGATATTTAGAATCACTATTTCAGTTTATAACATTTATTACATTTGTACCTATTTAGATTAACTTAGAATATAACCATTAATTTTCATATTTTTAGTTAATCATCGAGTACTATCGAGGCACATATTAGCTTGGATGGGATTTTGAGATTAGGGATTCAATGCTTTGGAAGTTTATAGCTGTGGTTATTGCATCATTGATCGCAGTGGAGGGAGGTGGTGTGGGAATCTTATATAAGATACACGATATTTACCAGTGGATAGAGGATGAGGGTATTAGGTATGTCTGGGCTAGATGTGTGTTGGCCCACCTATATAGAGATCTTTACAGATTTACACAAGAGGAACATGGAGGTGGAATCGAGTGACTACTTTATTACATGTATGGGCCTATAAGCATATAATAATATTGAGGCCACTTGGTGGTCTGCGAGCAGAGTGGGCTAGGCCAGACATATATTTGCTAAGAGATGGGTTAGTGTACATGGGCAAAAGATGGATACTAATACTTATATAGCCTTGATAGATTAAATGGGGCCAAAGGCGGTGATATGGAGTCCATACCGAGATTATGGAGGATGGCTAGAGGATGTGGTAGAGTTACGATGCATATAAAAGACTGTGTGGGTGGAGGATTGGTTCTAGGTGTGATTGAATTATTTTAGGTAGAGAAATTATCTCGATAGTTTGGTATGACTTAGGATGTGCCCTAGATCCATAAGTGTGGGTTAGATTTGTTAAAGCACTAGGAGTGTTAGTGTTAGACCAGGGCTCACAGGAGAGCAACTACTACCTCCTGGGCCAGACGAGGTAGATATGGCCATAGAGCTAATTGACGAAGATGATGTGGGGTGTACAGAGGCATACCATGCATGGTGGACAACACATCAATGGGTGTTTTTGTTTCCATTATTTGTGGATGTAGCAATTACCACATGGAGGAGGAGTGGAGGGCAAGCACATGCCCCCGACAATGTAGTAAATGGCGATAGAAGAGCATGAATATCTATATAGTTATGTTGTATGATTGGTTACTTGTTTATGTGATGGTTATGGTTATCTAATGTGTTGTGCTATTGGTTTTAGGTGACACATATTAGAGCTTGATTGTGGACACATCTATCCGCATATTGATGCGGAATGTGTCGACATACATACTTGTGGGTGGAGAGATGTTAGAGTATGTGGAGGACATTGCGAGTGAGTATGCCCATTAGTTTGAGCCAGTGGCCATAATAACAATGACATGTACCGTGCTACTGAGCAAGAGGGATGAGGCACACGAGGAGACATGACGAGCTAGAGAGGTGGTGGGTGGCATTTCTTTAGTGCAGGATGTGTTTCCACAATTCCTTTCATTATAGAGTCATTTTACATAGGTAGAAGGAGAGGTATAGGGTCGCAATCGCCGACACCGAGTCCGATGGCTGAGGCTTTTAGTTCTAGAGCACTTGTAGTACCAGATAGTAACAATGATGATGAGATATGAGTCATATGGATGTATTTGATGTAGGGGAGTTGCCCCCCAGTTATGAGATGTTTTGTAACTTTGATTGATATATATAGACAAATTTATATGATGATTATATTCGTTGTGTATTGATGTTATGATGTGATGATGATGTATGTGATTGTTGTTGCTATGGATGATGTTTGATGTGTTAAGTGTTATTCGTATTTGTTGAATTGATTTGTAATGCATAGTTGTCAAGTAATGCATAATATGATGATGATATAGTGTAGATGATAATAGATGATGTTGTAGTATGATGTGCACTTGAAGTCATGGTGAAATGTTCAATTGTCATATAAAAGTATGATATAGTGGTTATAATGTAATGAAGAGTATGTCAAGTAAGATGAAGATAAAGGGAAGATTAGTGATGCCCCTAATGTATAGATGATGAGGTTCATTTATATAAGACCCCTTAATAGTCAAGAATGAACCATGTAATGCAAGAGTGTGTCATCGGAAAATAATTGAATATAATGCACTAGATGAATCGATAAAATGCGTGAAGAGAGGTTCTTATTGTAATATATCCCTCAACAGTTATGTAAGAACATGAGTGTGTCATCGAGGGGTAGGGTGATAACAATCACCTACCAAATAATGAGGCAACGTGAAGAAGTGGAAGCGTGTGGGTTGGAAGCAATGTGAGCATATGAGCCAAACTTAAATTCATATGGAGCAGTGGTGGGAGGTGCGAATGCCAAGGGATGTGGAAGCCAATGTGAAGCAGTAGCATGATGTGGTAGATGAGATAGATGATATGGTGCAGTGATGGATGGATGTGACGGAGAGCATGCAATAGTGGTAACCTATGGCGATGGATGAATAATGACCTTAGCACTAGATGGAGGAGACAACTGAACTTGAGTAGTAACTCGTGGATGACGAAGAGGATAGATGGACCACTCACGTGAGTGGGATCCAAATGAGACAATGTTATTATCCTCTAATTTTTATAAGCGATCATGAAGGGTTAAGCAATCATTATCCCTATGGCCATTGATACGATGATAGTTACAATATGGTTGATCATGCTGACATTGTAAACAATTTTATGGATGATGTTGGTTAGAAGGTAAGTGAATCAAACACTCATTAAGAAAAGCACACAACACATCATGTGGTCAAGTGTGATGAGAGAAATGTAATGGCTCACATGAAATAGATATAGAAGATTGAGGTGTGGCCTACCACGAAGTAGGAGAAGAAGGACGCTTTTACAATGTAGTAGGTTGAGATTTTTGTGAGGAGGAGATGGAGATCATATAAGACGCTCAACTGATGGTAATGGAGAAGAACTAGATGATGTAGCAGTAGTAACTATAGGTGGAGGATCTATAACATGTGTGGCAATGAGGTCTTTTTCTAGATCAATAACTTTATAGCATATAAGTGTGAATGATTCACATGTGTCATATTGTAATATTTGTTTTAATGTTGGAATCAAACCATGATAGAATATAAATTACTTCTCTAGATCGATAGGTTGAAAGACTAATTGGTACATACAAACATTGAATCGTAAGATGTAATCCATGATAGGTTTTGTTTTTCTCTAATGTAAAGTAGGTAAACGATCATAGGTAACTTGGGGTCATTGTTGATGATAAAGTAATGGAGAAAAGCTTCTTCCATCTCATGATAAGTGCTAATAGATCCAAATGGTAGGTGAGTATACCATTGCAAAGTGTCATCGATAAGGCTATGTCGAAAGGCTTTAAGCAATAATCGATCATTAGAATATGAAGCCATAGCCATACGATAATGTTTGAGATGTAAGTAGGGGTTTTAGTACCATTGAAACATGAAAAGGTAGGCATGATAAAATCCTTAGGAAATGATGAGTTATGAATTTTCTTAGGGATAGGGTTGTCATGCAATGAATTGTTATCAATGGAAGCATAATAGGCTTTGCTTTATAATGTGAGATTCGAGACCGTAAATGACAAACAACATGCATGAGAGACAAGATATCTTATGAAGGAATAGTAGAGGATGGCAATAATGTGTTAAGAGGTTGTAATTTTCCATTGTGAGTAATCATAGGGATATTAAGAGGAGACAAAGGAGATTCCGATGTTAAAGGCACACTAAGTGTAGGTGCCGCAAAACTATAGGTGATGAAGGACATGGAATATCCATATAAGCGGTAAGACTAGCATCAAAAACATCCCTAGGAGATGGAGTGTCAAATGGAGATGCAACAATAGGAGGAGATGAACTAATAGATGGAGATGGAATAATAGGAGAGGATGAACTAATAGATGGAGATGAGTCATGCATAGTGGTAGATACAACCTCAAAAGAAGATGACAATGGAGCATGAGATTCACACTCATCTGTATGTAAAGTCGTAGACTCATTACTATAAATTGTTTTATCAAAAATAGAGATAGACTCAGATATGAAAATGCCATCAATTGGATCATCAACATAGTGTGAATAAGCATGTGGACAAGTATGTGATGGATCATGAGAAACATTAGCAAAAATAGGAGAAGCATGAGATGTAGATATATCATCGTCCGACTAGGAGGAGAGTCATTATGCACATGTGTACTAGCGTTAAGACAAAACATGAAATAAATAAGAGAGTCGTGTAAAATTTACTTTTGAATGTCGGAAGGAGGGTTATGACTAATCGTATAACAAGGTCAAGAACCAAAAAGATAGTCGGATCCGACACAATGCTAAGAGAAAAAAATTTCAAAGCTAGTAGGTATATTGCATTTGTTAGCTAAGAGTTGTTGAATATCATCCGACATAGTAACATCATGATATAGAGCCGTAAGCTCGCTTATAATTGTTGCCTCATCATAGATAGGATTGATATTAACACAAGGCATGATGAGCCAAGAAGGGGAAGAGCTATCCTTAGCCATTTGGGTTTTAGTGGATCCTAGGGGAAAATGTTCTAAGCTACGGGTTCACCAAAATGATTCTATAAAATTTGAATTTTATTAAGAATCTAAGAGTACAACAATGTAATAAATGAAATATACTAAAATGTAAATGCTAAGTAATTTATTTAGTAATTTAAAATGAAATAAAATGAAAGGGGAAGGTACTTACTTGAATTGAACTTACCTCGCAGTGATCCAGGATTGAATAGAGTGATGAAATGGTGGAGTAAAGTGTCGCAATGATCTTCAGAAAATAGTAGTAGAGGCAGGTCTAGCCGCATAGGGCACCTAAGAGAGGGATAGTGGTGCCTATGAGTGCATTGATTTTGAAACAACTTGAAATCTTATCCTAATATGGTCACTAGGTATTCGTAGTACTTCGCCTTTGGTTAGGTGAATTTCGCACTTGTTTCGCTGATGTTACCACAAACTTGTAATGAAGAATCACTTGTAAAACCCCACATAAAGCATCAAACCCTAAAAAGAAAGATGCAAATGAAGGGTGAAACCATCCTCGCTTGCCAAAAAGATGGACTTATGACCAAGTGTTGCACTACATCTCGGACTCCAATGCGCTTCTATGTGCAATAATGTGCCTAGTTGCCCTAACATCAATGATGTAAAGATATCAAGAAATAACTAGATAAAATATAAAATGGTGGATGTAATAGAATGAATACTCCATTTCCTATGCAAAGGTGTGGCATGCATTTATTAGTGGCTTAACTTGTTTGTGCTTTGTAGACATCTAACATTCCAACATGATTAATAACGATTAATTTATCCCACAACATCATCTAAATCCATATAATAATTAATTTCAATGTTGATTATTATTATTTAATTCATTTTATCATATTCACCACTTTATCATTTTTTCATCATTTATCCTTCATCCCATCATTCCATTATTAATCCTCTTAATTCATTAATTCATCCCATTTTACCATTAATCATTTTATTTCATTATTATATCATATTATCATATAATAATCCCTATTAACATTTTATAGGAATTTAATATTCCTACATCTCACCTACCACCTACCCTACACATCCCTACACCTAGCCTTTCCATGTAACCTCACCCCTAATAATCATTTATTAACCTAATCTAATTATAATCCTAATCACATCCTCACACCTCTAAATCTAGAGGCTTCTATTTTATAAACTCTTTAAACCTCTCATTCCATTGAATTTTTAAATCAATGGAAGCTTATTCCCACCATGAATTTTAAATTCAAATTCTAGAGCCTTCCACTCTAGAATCTTCTAATCTTAAGCATGCATTCTCAACCCTTGATCCAAATCCAACATGGCTTCATCTTAGCTATGAATCCTCCACTCCTCAACTATAAATTTAGCTCTTCTTATCCATGAGATCCATATCTCAAACCCATAACAAATATTTTATAATTTGACTCATCAATCATCCATTTTTATATTTTATCACTCAATCAATCCATTCATCTACAATCAATCAAATTCATCCTTAATCAATCAATCATCGAGCAAAATTAAGGGGAGGTGATGCATATGTGTCTCCACCAAAATCTAAAGCAACAAATCAAGCAATCCAAGATAAAATCCAGCACATGAAAGGAGGATTTGTGTAATATTGTAGGTAAGTGCAGGTATAATCTCTCTCACCCTTTCAATCCATTGCTCTATCAAAGGTTTTGTTTGAGAAGATTAGATTAGGGAAGCAATTTAGTTGTTTTCTCACATTTTCACTCACTAATATTTTCTTGCACTACATTTTGGTGCCCATCGTGGGGATTAATCCCCATTTTTAGTAATTTTCAATCTTATTTCATCCCTAGAATAAGATATCAAAATTAAAGAATTTTCGTTGTCATTTACCCTCAAATTTGTAATTTTTTTGGCTCAAATTCCATTTTTAGTGCGAAACAACACCTTTGCTATGCAAAATGGCACCTATGCACAAAAAATGGTGCCTATGACCTGAAATGGTGCCCATGTCCTAAAATGGTGCCTATGTAAAAGTTTCAACACCTTTGTTTTGGCCTTTCAAACTTTGAAATTACAAAATTTTCCTATTTTTGACCATTTTACCTATTTTCTATTTTTACACACGAATGACACTCTCGTTAACATATTAGCACCTATGTGCATAAAGTGGCATCTATGAACATTATTGGAACCTTTGCAAATACTTTAACACCTTTGTTTTGGCCATTGAAACCCTGAAATTGCAATCTTTTCCTGTTTTTGACCATTTTTACCATGTTTTGTCTTTTGCACGCATAATGGCACCTATGTTCACAGAGTGGTGCATATGTACATAAAGTTATGCCTATGACCTATATTTACACGTTCATCACCTTTGTTGTAGCACAAAAACCTAGTCTTTACTTGTTTTTGACCTGTTTTTCGTCTTTTTCGGAGATTGGTGCCTATGCACGCATAATGATACCTATGGCTTAAAGTGGTGCCTTTGTTGTACTTTGGAGACTTTTTCATAATTTGGTGCCTATGTCCTATCAATCAACACATTTGCAAAATCAAAATTTTCACGTATGACTAACGGTTTAATCTTGATTTCAAACATTTTTGGTGGTTTTTTGCAAGTCTAACATCTTGTTTTTTAGGTTTATGTAGGAAACAAGAGGATATTCCATCCATTTTATATTTATCTAACCTTTTTTATGATTGTAGGATTTAAAATTACTAAACCTTTTGTTTTCAGCTCGCTTGGTCCAAGATATTGGGTTCAAAAATCAAACTATCAACCCTTATTTTGTAGGGTCTCCTCTTAAAGACCAAAGCATCAAAATACTAATATTTATAATTAATTTTATCATCTAGCATCTAATTAACCTGAATTTATCATATTTTTATTTGTTTTCCTTTGTTTCTTGTTCATCCCGAAGCCAAAACTATGTATGCTCTCCTCTCGCGTCCTAGGACGATCTTAAGGATCAAAAGCGGCTAGCCTTCTCGATTTTATTTTGTAGGGGCAATGTGACATGGAAGTGACATCCACACACTTGACATAGTCCTAGGGGTCTCATGACTATGGGCTTCATATGCACGCACGTAGACACACCCCGTGTTTTGGTGGGGTATACAAATTCTTGGATAACTATCATTATTAGCTAAACACTTGTTTGTTTTAAGAGCGATGTGAAATGAGGGACCTCCCATCACAATACCGTGCCTTAAAAACATAATTACAACATGAACTTGGGCCCCACACGTACCACGAGGTATATCGGGATGCCCCTAGTGATTTTTGCATCCTAAACCAGTGCAACCTCTTAGCCAAATATTGAGCTATATTACAAGGAGGCCACACTCCCCAAGATCACTCGCTAGCCAACCCCACATTGACACATAGGTGAGAGCTAGTTGTGGCACCATCATCGTGTGTGGTGTTGAAGCGGAGTTATAGATTGATTACAATCCCACTTGACTAGTTAGGGTGTGTGTTGCATCTTTGTTGCTTACTTGTGAACACCCTTAACCATCCCATCACAATAAAATTTTAATCAATTAAATAAAAATCCTTAATCAAACAAAATCCCAATCATAATTTCATCGTCATCCTTAATCCATAAGCCTAATACAAAATTAATCCCCCGCACATCCTATCTAAGTATGGCCTTTGATCCTCAATCCTCATCCTCTTTGAACAAACATCAAAGCCTTACCTCTTTTCTAAAGCCATTAAGAAAGCTATCCCATTATTCCCCACCCATCAAAATCAACCATCTCACTTTAACCATGAAGTCCCACACACCATCCAACACATTGACAAACAAATCTCAAACTTCACATCCTACCCCAAAAATCCCATCCCCGTCATCCAAATTGACCATCTCATGTCAATCCTAACATAATAAAAACCATTCAACAATTAAATCAACAAATATATGATCTTAAATCTTCAATTAATCAATCACCCCTAAACTATCATCTATCAACCAAAACTATCGACATTTTCCCCTTTCTACGATCCCTACCTATCACCCCATTGACCTCCTCCTTGAGGAACCCAAATCATATCAATCCACACCTCGACCTAATCAACATAAACGATTATTCCCGCAATCCAAATACATTGAATTTGACCACCTCATCAACTTTGACCTAGACCAAGAGGACCTCCTTTGTGTCTTTACTAATCTAGCTACACATTCCAAACCTACACAACCATTCAAAACCCCGATCCCCAAATCCCCTATCAATCATCACGACCCATTCCTTCCTCCCATCAAAACTCATACACCACCATCAAAGATCTCAAATCCTAAATCTTATCATCATAAAACCTATCATCAAGTCCCATTCACATATCCACAACAAACCTAACAAATTCATCCACAATCATCATCTCCCACATCTCATCTTATTCCTCCATCCTCTTCATCTTCATCATCCCAATCCGATCCTACATAATTTCTCCTAGCTAGTCCCACAACCCCTAATCCACCATTAAATTCAGCCTTTAAGCCTATTTCATCCCTTTCCATCACCTAAGACCAACTGTCAAAATTATCTCATCCAATCCTAAACCATCTAATGTGGCTCCTACGCCACCCTCATCCTCTTCATCCACAACTAATCGTATATTATACCCTTCATCACCTAAACCTAATATTATCCTATCCCTGTAATCTAAAAATCCACCACACCCCAATCCTAAAACATCTACTCCTAAACCTAACAAATCCAATACCAATCCTCTCCCCACCCCATCTCTGCCCAATCTAAATAGGCTCCTACGCCACCTTAATCTATTTCATCCCTTAAATCGACCAAATATAATTTGGTTCCTGCACCACACTCATCTCTCAAATATATTTCATCCCCAACATCACCCAATACCCTTCATCTAAATCTTCCCTATACCCTTCATCTACATTTACTAATCCCAAACAATTTAATCCTAAGCCAAAACCATCTACCTCAAGACCACATACTCCGGGAAATCCAAAATCAACCAAATGTGCTTCGTCCTCCAAGCCCAAACCATCCACTTCACCCCTAGGCCTAATTCATCCCCTTCATCTTCTAATCCACAACAATATAATCCAAGTCATAAATTCAAATACACCAAAACATTTCATTATCCACCCAATCTCATACCTTTACTTCCTACTCCCCAAAACCATTTACACGAAACCACTTCACTCATCTAGAGAATATTTTACCACCATCTTCCATCGTCTAAAACCTTCAACATGTTAATTCATCCCCAATCAAATCCCCAATCAAAACCTTCCCAAACCATCGGTATCAAGAACATTACTATTATGACTTTCATCACACCTATGGACATTCGACCAATCATTGTATGCAATTTAGGTCTTATGTCCAAAACCTCGTTAACCAAGGGTTTCTTGTCCTTGTACCTCTCTATCCACCACCTTTCCATCCCAATCTTATCCCTAAACATCATCCATCATCTAAATCCCGGTCCACATCCAAACATCGTCAACCATCCAAATTTCATCGTTCATCCAAACATCCCTCACCGACCAAAACCAAAACACATCTCACCTCCCATCCTTTACTAAGTCCGACCTCTTAGCGGATGAAAAACTACAACCCCGAGTCTCATGATGACCACATGGCATAATTTTCCCATCCACTTCAAATCCTATAGCCAAAAGATATTTTCTATTACGAAACATCGAGGAAAAGGCTTAGGCATCCATAAGAGGGCATTTGTGAATCCATCTCCCTTCATCAAAATCTAGGTCGTTTTGGATTAGGGTATAAACATAACACTAATAACATCCCTCCCGCTACTCCACAATCCATTTATATCACTCATCTTATTGATCCTAACATCCCAACCACTCAACCCACTCATAAATCATTTAATTCCCCTACAAATACCAAACACCTAAAATTGATTGATCACATAATTGATCACCTACACAAGATGTTATTTCCTTCCCACCCATCCTCATTCCATCCAAAATCTACCCATTTCTTATCATCACATCCATTCATACCCTCTTCCAACACTTGATCAACTTGCTGCTTGCGTGTTGCCGCAAAACAATAGTACTATTAGAACTATGTGACCTTGGTCTATCATTACTTCCAACATTCAAGCACAATTGTCCTCCTTAAGACCCTTGGGCATGTCTATCGACACTCTAGCCAATGTCATACCCACACTCATTTCCATCCCCCATCAAGGCACTAGTGATTCTTAACCCCTAGAGAGTTTTAAGAGAGTGGAACCACTTTATGCAAAAAAAACCAAATATCAAAAAGAAAAAGATAAAAATATCATCTCAAAATTAAAAATATCAAATAAAATCCACCTCAAGAATCTCTCTAGGGGTGTTTCCAACAACTCTACCAGGGCTATGGATGCAGTTGGCAGTAGAGCAATGTTGTGACAAGAATCAAATGTATCTCCATTGGGGCCATAAATGCGATGATAGTGGAACAATACATGACTTAACCTTTGTTTACCTTCCATAAACCTACTGACTTAATCACTCCCTCTAAATTGGCTAGTTTGTCTTCACACACTACCCATTGAGTCTTCACTTCAAACGGTAATTACTCATCATAATCGCGCGAACTTTGATCTTGCAGAGACATAGGGCTTGCATGTTCCTAGGTATTGTTTAGAACTTGTAGACACCTAAATTCCGCTTTTGCAATCTTATTGCCAAAATGCACACAAATCACTCTCATTCTTGCCAATTCCATTATAATTAGTGATCTTTGCTAATTAACTAACATTTCTTACCACTTTAGCCAATTAACAATACTTTGTTGATTACATAACCCCTTTCACATTCAGGATGCCACTTTACGGTGAATCGTAAGTCAAAATCCTCTTCAAAACAAACAATTAGCATTTATTAGCTAATTAAGCCTATTTTGCCCTTGTTTTGGTCAATATACCCTAGTATTGGCTCAAACCCTCTTCTAACCACTCAAAATCACCCCATTCACCTCTACAATGTCTCAACAAGCTTTAAAAGCTTATCCTAGCCTCCTAGTTGACCCTAAGCGGTTGATTAAGGCTTCACACCTCTTAATCACTTGGTAATTCACTAATTGTGATTAACAATGCCTAATCATGATTAATAATTGTAATCTAATTTGGGGCTTTTAGTCCCACGTGCACCAAAATACAAGTTTCTCTTAAAAGGAAAAAAATAAAAAGGGTGCACCTCATTCCTTTATACTTTTCATTATACTTTGATTTGCATCTCGTATTATAAATATGATATATAACCAAGTTCAATCCTTGCTTAAAGCTTTCAATGGGGTTAGTAGATGGATATCCAAAATGGCCAAGTAGTCATTGGGAGAGGCCATTTCACCTTGTTTGGAGTAGCAACCATAACCATTTGATTGCCCTCTTAGGTCTATTTAGGCCCATGTTAGGTAATTGAAGCATATTAGTAGGCATGCTTAGTTAGATTTTGTATTGTTTTCATACTATTTAAGCATTATTTTAAGCTTCTATCTTAATGTTACATTCCTAGACTTAGAACCTTAGCTATTAGGTGGCAATGGTGTTAGCCTTCCTTGTTTAGCTTTGTAATTTAATTATGAAAGTTTAGGGTGTCATCGAACTTGGTCACACATTTATGTTAGTCTAAGTCTTACCCTACAACATGTGTCGTTAGGCTCATCTTTTGTTCATCACCGATGACATTTTCCTTCCCTCCATCACATCCACATCCTTTTTCCCTTGGATCAAACATCTCATGGGAAGATGTTGATCCTTTTCTTTTCATATAAACCCCATCATTTCCCTTTTCAACTGTCATCATCATGGTGGGGAAGCCTTACTATCATCCGTTACGAACATCATCCATTTTAGCTACCCCTCACTTCCCATCCTAACTACACAGTGGGGAAAATCAAACCCATCCATCCATCCACACAAAGCCACCTACTTTATACTTGGGGGCACACCACATCTATCCCTCGATATATCTCCCATATACCCGGGGCATATCCCATCATCTTCCATATCCCTCATATTATCCTATACCACATCCCTCATCCTATCGATCTCCCATCCCACAACCAATCCCTAGCCTATACAACCTATCCAATTTCCCTCAATCCTTCCCTTTAATCCTACCCAAACACACTTTGGGACTTATAGGAGAAAGTCGCATCCCACCTTACATCCATTCCCATCCCCCATGAGTTATCCCGTCCTACATCCTTTCATCTTACCTATCCTCAACCATTCCCCCATCCCAAATCCAAAATCCCAACATCCAACATCAAATAATCTAAACATCAAAAATCAAAAATCTCAAAATACCACATCCAAAATCAAAAATCAAAACATCTAAACTCTAAAAAATCAAAACATTCACAAAATCCATATAAAATGTAATGTGTGTATTTTTTTCTTGTGTGTGTTTGCTTGCTTGTTTGCATTTACATTTTGGTCGATGATATGAGGCCTCTTTTGTTTCTCTTTCTTTTTGCATGGTCCAATGATATGAGGACCATATTTTTGTATTAATTTGGCCGATGATACGAGGCCACTTTTTTTGGTCCAATGATATGAGGACCATCATAATATTAATTTGTCTAATGATATGAGGACAAGGGCATTTGGAAATTACGTCATCATGGTCTCAATACCTTGGTGCATCTTGCTTTATGCCATATCATTAATCACAATTGCTAATGATGATAACAGTGAGAACTTTATTGTAGTACACCCCCTTCTATTATCATCTTTTAGACTTATCGCCATCCACACCTAATCCTCATCATCACCTCACTAACTATCTCCTCATCCTCCTATTCAATCACTCCTTTATCAATCAATCAATATCCATATCCACATCTTATACTCTCGCATCAACAACCTTACCCCTGGTTGGGTCAGCATCTTCTCATCAATATAACCCGATTATCAAACCCAATCCTTATTCTTTCATCCATACATCCTCAATATTCTAATCCTTTAAAATCCTCAACTATCACATCATCGAATCTAACATCCTTAAATCTTCAAATCCTACCCCTCTTGACTATGGCATCTTAAAATATAACATTATCTAACCCAAAAATCTCGAATCTCTACCCTTATCATATATCGTTGATTGGGGCATCCTCTATTCAAAATGTAATATCCCATATTCTTCTAATATTCTATTCTTGAATCCTTCGATCCTAATCCTATGAATCCTCAAATCTTCTAATCCTCTAATCCTCATCCTCTGAATCTAATATCTCATAATCTTCTAATCTCTTGTTCCTCTGTTCCTCTCTTCTCATCCTCTAATCCTAATCATTTGAATCCTTAAATATTCTAATCCTCTAATCCTCATCTTTTAGATCCTCAAATATTTTAATCCCCAATCTTCTCACCCTACAATCCTCCCTATCTACTAGCTTGGGCCTCTCCTCTTTTCGAGTGGTTACCCACCTCATTCCTCCCCGCCTAACCCCTCGAGGGGGCATCATATCACCATCCTAACATATTTCTTATTATTCTTTGAATGATCATTGCTACGTAATAACCATTCAAAGAGGAGCAAAATGTAGACATCTAAAATGTCGACATGATTAATTATGATTAATCTATCGCACAACATCATCTAAATCCATATAATAATTAATCACAAGGTTAATTATTATTATTTAATTCATTTTATCATATTCCCCGTTTATCATTTTATCATCATTTATTCATTATCCCATCATTCCATTTTTAATCCACTTAATTCATTATTTTCCCCATTTTACCATTAATCACTTTTATTTCATTATTAAATCATAATATCCTATAATAATCCCTATTAACATTTTATAGAATTTAATATTCCTACATCTCACCTCTACACATCCCTACACCTAGCCTTTCCATGTAACCTCACCCCTAATCATCATTTATTAACCTAATCTAATTCTAATCCTAATCACATCCTCACACCTCTAAATCTAGAGGCTTCTATTTCTAGAAGCCTCTCTAAACTTCTCCTTCCATTGAATTTTTAATTCAATGGAAGCTTCTTCCCTCCATGAATTTTAAATTCAAATTATAGAGCCTTCCACTCTAGAATCCTCTAATCCTCACATGCATTCTCCACCCTTGATCCAAATCTAACATGGCTTCATCTTAGCCATTGAATCATCCACTCCTCAACTATAAATTTAGCTCTTCTTCTCTATGAGAGCCATCTCTCAAACCCATAAGAAGCTCTTGTAATCGACTCATCAATCATCCATTTTTATCTTCTATTGCTCAATCAATCCATTCATCTACAATCAATCAAATTCATCCTTTATTAAGCAGTCATCAAGCAAGATCAAGGGGAGGTGATGCACCCATATGTCTCCACCAAAATCAAGCAAACAAATCAAGTAATCTAAGAGGAAATCCACCACATGAAAGGAGGAGTTGTGTAATCTGTGTAGGTAAGTGCAGGTATAATCACTCTCCCCTTTCAATCCATGCTCTATCGTCGAGGTTTTGTTTGAGAATATTAGATTAGGAAGTGATTTAGTTGCTTTCTCACATTTTCACTCACTAATCTTTTCTTGCATTACAATGCTTAACTTGGCTTTGAGGGATTTTCGCTTGGGAAGCTTGACTCTTGAACTTGGTTTAGAGTGCTACACCTAATGTCTAATGCTACTTTATGAAAATTTAGGAGATTTGTGTTTGCCTTTCGGATGATATGTGCTAATATGCTTCCTTGGCCAACTACTACCAAATTGTGCCATGTGTCCTTCGTCTTTGTGCTTCGGAGGTGTAAGTGCAACTTGCAGTCTTACAACAATTGTGAAGTTGCAAATTGTAAAGTTGCTTTTTGCCTTGTGGCGTTAAGATTCTCTGAATATTCCCTTTGTCGGGCCTCGGGGAAGAACTTGTAAGTTGCACATCCGCATTATCTATGACTTTGTAGAAAAGTTAGCAAAGGGAGGAATATTTCGGAATATTCCTTTTTGGGCCCGGATGTGTAATTATAGTTTTACAACTTTGTGAAAATTGCAAAATTGCTCTCAAGACCCACATACCCCCAGATGCTTCGAATATATCTTTTTCGGGTCTCGGGGGTGGAACTGTAGTTTGCAAACTTGCAAAAATGTAAACTCACACAACTGCAAAATGCTATGTTCTAAAGGCAAGGGGCCTTATCTTGAAAATTCGAATATGCCATTCAAGTTTCTACAATGTCATCTATGCCATTAAACCTGCAAATGAAAAACAACGAGACATATAGGAAATGCTAACATTTTAGCAAAAACAAAGATAGTTTGGTAGGAACACAACATGGTTTTAAGAGTTGGGGCTCGGAAGGGCACAAAATGATTTGACAAATCAACAAAATGAGAAAAATGGTCAGGTTACATCAACTCTCACAAGGAAACATACGAGACATGTCATGACTTTGATAGGATCAAATCAGGCACCAACAAGTTCCTATATGGTGTGCTCCACAAAGAAAAAGAAAGTAAAGCCTATTAAGGTAAATGCTAGGGCTCATTGTAAGGATGATATGGAAAATATATACTTCTCTTTGGAAATTGGAGAATTGAGCTATCATTTTCAGCCTTTGAGGATGAAAACCCTCATTGGATCCTATTGGGGACGTAAATCCTCAATAGTCACAACACTTGGGGATGAAAACCTCATTTGTTGCATTGATGGCTTCATTCGGGAGTCACATGTGAGCTTTAAATTCAGAATTTCAGAACAAGGGTTTCTATTAGTGCTAGGGCACAAATTCCAGCTAGGGCATGCTTTTCTTGGGCTGCCACATTCATTCTCAGCTAGGGCGATCCATTTGGAGATTTCGGGATCACTTTTTAGTGGGTTTTGGTGGTTGGAAAAATCTAATTCTAATTTTGTTTGATAGCTGCCATTTGTTTTGGTAATTTTGAGCTATAGTTTACATTTTATCGTTTGAATTTTATATTCAAATTATAGAGCCTTCCACTCTAGAATCCTCTAATCCTCACATGCATTCTCCACCCTTGATCCAAATCCAACATGGCTTCATCCTAGCCATTGAATCCTCCACTCCTCAACTATAAATTTAGCTCTTCTTCTCTATAAGAGCCATCTCTCAACCCCATAACAAGCTCTTGTAATCCGACTCATCAATCATCCATTTTTATCCTTTATTGCCCAATCAATCCATTCATCTACAATCAATCAAATTCATCCTTCATTAAGCAATCATCAAGCAAAATCAAGGGGAGGTGATGCACATGTGTCCCCACCAAAATCTAAAGCAACAAATCAAGCAATCTAAGAGGAAATCCACCACATGAAAGGAGGGGTTGTGCAATCTTGTAGGTAAGTGCAGGTATAATCTCTCTCCCCTTTCAATCCATTGCTCTATCTGAGGTTTTGTTTGAGAAGATTAGATTAGGGAAGTGATTTAGTTGCTTTCTCACATTTTCACTCACTAATCTTTTCTTGCATTACAATGTTTGACTTGGCTTTGAGGATTTGTGACTTGGGAAGCTTGACTCTTGAACTTGGTTTGAGTGCTACACCTAATGTCTAATGCTACTTTATGAAAATTTAGGAGATTTGTGTTTACCTTTCGGGTGATATGTGTTAGAGGAGCTCTTGAAAGTGCCATACGAGGAAACGAGTGGATTAGACTTGCTCATATAGGTGGTTACGGGTATAATTTCGCATTACGACTAACCCATAGATAGAATATCAACCCATAAAAAGATATAAAATTGTGAAAACGAATGTTGGGTGGCCCTAGATGTGATTTGTTCATGCATGACCAAACTATTTGGTATTTTGGTTCTATTAGATGATTTGGTCTAAGAGGAAAATACAAGTTTACGGAGGAGTTCTCGCGCATGAAAATCATGCGAAGTAGACTCGCTTGTGATTAATGCAAGCATTTATGTGAGTGGTTGAGTTATACGAGTAAAACAAGTCTTGTAATAAAACTAAGGATATAACAACCAAAGTATGCATAGGTACATAAGACATAATTTAAAGAATTAAGCCAATACTAACATTATCAAGTAAAAAATATTAAATTTAGGTGTCTACAATTACCCAAAAAATGATGCTAATCTTATTCTTTTGACCCCCTCCAAGGATGAGATTTGACGACTGAGCCCACTCGTCAAGCCAAAAATATGTGAAGTTAATTAGTTTTAAACATCCCATCCTTCTTTGTTAAATACATATTTTAATTTAAAAATACATTATTTTTTTACTTGTTTTACAAGTTTTGGGTAAGTTTCGGGGATTATATGTTCGATATAAACATATTTTTAGTAAAATGTGTTATTTAAATATCTATGTAATGCTGCACTTATATTTACATCAAATGTGTTCATAGTGATAATGATGGTTTTGCCAAATTTTTCACACCAAATATAGGCGAGCTGACTATTTTACAAAGCGTAAAAAATGATTAAAATAGGCAAAAACATTCGGGATGAGCGTCAAATCTCGGCTTTGACTCACCGAAGAATTTGACATATTAAACACACATTTAATGATATCATTCAAAAAGGCTTTCCAATGCATCAAGCGACTAGTGTCGTTATACCTCTTTATAAAAGTGGGGACATCAATAATCCGTCCAATTATCGGACCATCATGGTGAATCCCCTTCTTGGAAAACTATTTGGTAGCATGGTAGAGTGCGCAAAATCAGCAGTTGGGCAAAAAAAGAGGGTAAAAGAGCAAAAGGACAAGCAAGTTTTAGGCCGAAACACTCCACTATTGATCATTGCATTACTCTTAGACACTTGGTGGAAAAAATATGGGATAATCAGGGAGAGGAAGCTTTCTGTTGCTTTGTTGACTTCAAGAAAGCATTTGACATGGTCCCTAGAGGTAAACTCGGAGCAAAATGGAGGAGCTTGGTGTTCTAGATGAGTATAGAGCAACAATTCATAGGCTTTATGAGCAAG
The DNA here is from genome assembly GCA_018340775.1 of Taxus wallichiana var. yunnanensis. NCBI lineage: Eukaryota > Viridiplantae > Streptophyta > Pinopsida > Cupressales > Taxaceae > Taxus > Taxus wallichiana. The sequence goes on along the minus strand of CM031235.1, from coordinate 279,121,199 downwards.
TTAGGGCCAAAATCAGAACAAGTGAGGGTATGTCAAAATGCTTTGGAAGTGACATTGGAGTCAAACAAGGCTTCCCCTATCTCCAACCTTGTTTGGTCTCTACATTGATAAACTAGAGGAGTGGATTGATAATGTTGGTGGAGGGGGCATCCATCTAGCTAGCTATGTTGTAAAGCTACTTCTATATGTAGATGATCTTATTCTAATTGCAAAAATGACCCAAAGTTTGAGAGAACATTTGAAAGCTCTAGAGCTTTTTTGCAAGAGGTGGGAATGCAAGTGAATACTAGCAAGACAAAAATCATGATCTTTTCTCTACAAAGAAAAAAGAGGCAATATGAGTTTCTTTTTGAAGGAAACACATTAGAAATAGTGGAACAATACAAATATCTTGGGCTTGACTTTCACAATAAGCTTAGTTGGGAGACATGTAGGGCAAAAAGAATCCAAGGGGGTGGAAGGCCTTATACTCATTGCAGAACAGGTGCAGGAATGCAGAATTGTGGGATTGGAAAACCAAAAATACCTTGTTTGGCTTGCTAGTCACACTAGTGATTCTATATGGGTGTGAAGTTTGGTGTTTTGACTTAAATTGGAGACAAATAGAGAGGGTCCAAAAGCACTTAATAACTAGTAGCCTCAAAGTTAAAGCCTTGGTTCCATATGAGATTCTTTTGGCCGAATTTGGTACCTTTCCGTTGGAAGCATCGACAATGATTCGAACTCTAAGTTATTTAAAAAAGGTACAGGGAATGGAGAATCATCGATGGCCCAAAATAGTAGCTGAAGCAGAACTAAGCAAAAGGAAAAGCACGTGGATGAAGCAAAACAACAAGTGGATGAGTAAATGGGACATCAACATGCAAGAATGTCCAAATACCAATGAGGAAATAAAAAAGTATGTGAAAGAGAAATTCAGGACAACCATGTGGACAAGACAAATAGGACGGAAGAAAGCATACTACATCAATCATTTTAACCCCACTCAGGAGCACGAAGAAAAGACATACATAGGAGTGGAAATTAAATGGAAAGCAAAGATGTTAATTGCCCAACTGAGAACCAGCTCGCATCATCTTAGATGTGAAACCGGTAGGTGGACAATACCCAAAGAAGAATGGGAAACAAGAACTTGTTTATTCTATGTCAAGGGGGTAGTGGAGACAGAATGACACTTCATTATGGAGTGTGCAACTTATAATGACATTCAGAGCAATTACAGGGACAGTTTAAGCGTTGTCAAGTTAACGGATTTGTTTCAAGAGGAAAGGCTAACCAAAATATCAAGTTTTTAAATCAAGATACATAGTAGAAGAGTTGACATCGAGAAAGGAGTTAACTTTTTGCAATATCAGCAAGCAACCTCTATGATCTGATGTTTTGTTTTTATATGGACAGATTTTTTTTGCGACTCTTGGTCCCATAGACTGTTTGGTCTCGTGGATATTATTAAAATCCTTCATTCATTCATTCATACTACAATTCAAACGTTTACTTGATTTCAAACAATTTTCACGTTTTCTATAATAACCAAAATTAATCCCATTTTATTAAGTATGTAGGTATTTATGCCGCCACACGGCCCTTGTTAACAACATTCCCTTTTGTTTTTATAATTTGCAGTGGGACTCTCTCTCTGCCGTTGTATTCGTGGCGTCGAATACCGGGAGTGAACACTGCACGGCACAGTTCAACGGGTAAGTTGCGTTGTTTGCTGCTGCGCGATCCCATTGTCGTGTTTCGCTCTCCATGTCTTTTTCTGTCTGAGTGTTTGTGCTTTTTTGGCTGTTGCGATTTAGGGCATATCCATGTCGGGCTTTTTACCGTGCAACTAATTGCTTTGAATGTTTAATGAGGACGCCTCTGTCGACAATTTTTTTGTTTGCTTGGTCCTTGCACCGATCTTTTGATTGTTTGAAAATACAATATACCTGGCTCTGCAGCTGCTGGACGTGAATCTAACTGCCCCCTGTAGACGATGACCGTGATTCTAGACATCTCAATACTTTAGGTGTCAATATTGTGGATTCTCACAGGACTTCCAATGCTGAAACTCACAGCAAAACGAGCCCTCTTTTTCCCGTTTTTGTGGATGCTCAATTACCGCGAACAAGTACAGTTCTTTTACAAAAACTGCACACCGCAAGATCTCACCTATCAATTCTTTCAGACTCTTTAGTGGCATCTACCATATCGATTTCATAGTGAGCATCGTAACTGGGGCTTGTAACAGTCAATGTGATATTTTGCGAAGTATGAGAGTAAAAGGGTGGGGACATCTTATAGAGCGAACGTCGTAAATGATTAGTAAGATAATAAGTTCAAATATCTCAAATGGAAAATTTCAGAAAGAAATATTTAGATTGTTTTATCGGGGGTGCGACTATAGCTGACAGGAATCCAAACACTGTTACAATTCAGAGAAAAAATGAAATAATATATTATTTACTACGTGACTGGCTTCTGCGAGGGAAAAAAACTCTTTGCCGAAACGTTGGCATCCAAAGTGCATTCCTAAAGGATTTTGTCAAGAAGGGTTGAATTTTGAATAACACGGCTTAAATTGCAAGGATAAAACTTTACATATTGCAACTGTGAGAAATAGTCTAAAAGATAATGATCGACGTCCTTGAGAAATAGTTTGGGCTTAAAGTCATGGACATGGATAGGAACATGGAAGACTAAAATTTGGAAGAAAATGGTTAATAGGTAAGTTTTTGTGTATCTTTACTGTTTACAGTATTCAAGTCCATAAATTTGCCCTAGTATTGCCATTTGGCGGGTAGGCTAGGGAGGAGAAAGAAACGAATTGTTCTATTTCTCAATGAGTTTTGACAAGATGTTCATTGATGAGCATAGTTGAAAAGTTATGCTGAAATTAATTTATTCCCATGCTTACTCTTAAATCAATATGTGTAGTTAGTGGGGTCTGTGGCTACTTTGAAGTTGGGACTAAATTAACAATATGCAAAATATTATTTTTATATGAGTAGTTATATGAAGTGCAACTTTTCTTGTCTGAAATTGTTGTAGATATTTTTTTGCCATCTGCCAAATAATTGTTGCCTTAAGCTCTTGTTGCAAAAAGTGATGCAATGTACATTCTTCTATGGCATTATGGCTCTTCTTCAGTCTTTGTAATACTTTTGTCCACATGGTTCACATCTTTGACCGCCTCTGCTTAATTTATCTAAGTAGTTATGAGGAGACTCCAGTATAGGAATGAGGACCTTGTCCTCATCCCCTTACCCACATCCTTTGGTGACTATATTTATATGTAATATAGCTATATCCTTATTCATTTACTCTGGTGCCTTGATTTGAAACGACGTCTCCATAGCTGCACCCTCTCACTTCTAAGTGATTAGATATTTAGCATATTTATGCTAATAATTTTTGTTTCCATGGATATCTTTTTACATTATGGATTTACAGTAAAAGGTATATTTGAAGACTGTTGAGCTTTATGTCACTACTTGTACTTTACCAGCACTTAGCCACAAATAGATTGATCTATAACTGTAATTACAAAGTTCTTTTGAAACAATCCTTTATGTTACCATTTCCACAGGTGGTGTGATATAATGGCATTGCTTTCAGCATCCCGGCGCCATCTATCTGCATCCGCTGCATCTTCATTGATACACAGCATATACTTTATAAATAGCAGATGGATAACAGCTTATAGGGAGGAAAGGGATACCTTTGGGCCCATCAAGGTACCGGCAGACAGGTATGTAATTTTTTTGATAAGGTGTCAAAGGTTAAAATATTTTTTCTTTTCATATCCTGCTTTGCATGAGTGGGAAAGTTTTGGATGTGACAATGCATGGTCTGTAATATGTATGCACATTGTTTATTTTTTCTTCCACGTCTTAAATTTTTTCCGACGCTTCAGATACAATGACTGGATCTATCTTCAGGGGAGTGAGGGTTGAAATTTGAAGCCAATGCTTAAACCACACTACAGAGAAACCACACTGAAAATAAAATTTTACATGCAATTTAAGTTCATTTATGAATTTATCGTTCGATTTTTTTGCCGTGCATGAGACCGAGTCAAAATATTGGGCTGCTAAGTTTTGGCCAAGTTTGAGTTTTTGATCTATGGCTCTGAATGCTTTGAAAACATCTCAGGCATTTGATAAACCTTTTTACAAATCATCAACGAAGGTTATGAAATAAACTCCTCCTTGAATTTATCTGGTTTGCAATTGTCCACATGGCTTTATAAACTGTAGTTGTAACACTACTTTGTAATATTATATCTTAATTTATATCATCTTGCTTGGATTAAATTTAATTAATGTATAAAGCTTCTCTTCAAAATATAACTTTGAAGAAACTTAACGTTGTGAATTCATTCTCTACAGTCTTTGTATATGAATGAAATGATGTTCCATTGCTCCTATAAACCTGAGGAGAAACTTACGCTGCCCTTAAGAATTTATGCATAACTATCTCATCTACATTGATGAGCTTTGCCATGAGATCCAGTTTTTGATGAGCATGCGGACCCCACAAGTTGTATTGCTGTAGCATTATGTAACTCCTCTTCCATTTTCACTATCACACAACCAAAAATTTCTTATTGCAACACTCTTCTTCATGAGTACGTTGCAGCTACCAAAGAGTGTATTAGAAGTCCTTCATTTAGTATTTTTAGGGAGGTACTTTTGTGTATTCATGGGCTGTTGATGATGCATTACATGGGACAGTCACAATGATATTGGACTCATTATAATGTATTTTGAGAATTGTCGTTTGTAAGAAACTTGATTTCTCAGAGTCCAAATTGATGATTGTATTGTGGTGGGCAACAATGTATGTTGTAAACAATTGAATTGATACAGATGCTATAGCCTTTTGTATTATGGTAAAAACACATTCATGGGTAGTGGTACTGTAGCTTCATGATGTTTGAATACCTTAACATTTTTCTCCTCTGGACGTGATGCCACATGTAGAAAGAATGCTGATCATTTTACAAGGAAACTGTGCTAGAAGGATCTATTTGTTAGGATTTTGTCTGTCGTTGGCTGAATACCAGTGCTCATAAATTCACTCACAAACATATGAAATTAATCACAAACAAAATAACAGGAACTGGCCAACTGAAGAAAACATCGATGGTCTTGAACTATGCTAAACATGCATGTGATTTTATTGCTATATGAAAATGCAATTCATTCATGTTTTCATGGCAGAGTGACATGCAGAAGGGTGTGGGCCCAAAATCTCATCTACATAGCTTGAAAAGCAACAGTCTTTCGAATCCATCATGACAGTTGTTCTTTAAGTAACATTCTTAGAATAACATACTTATTACTATTAGTCACTAATTTTTCCCAAAGTAGTCAGCAGACATGATTAGAACATAACCTTGGTCCTTGACAATACCAGCAATACAATGTGACTGAGAAAATTTATGTGAACTGCAATATTGATTACAATCGTCATTGACGTGTTTGTGGCCTTGAACATTCCTTTATTTTGCATATACCATGCATGTCGAGTGTAGCACAATAATCTGTTTGGGGTCTTGCATTATGTGAAGATTAACTGTCCAAACTGGGCATACTGAAATACAAATTCCATAAGTGACGGGGATGCAACACTGCAAGTTGCTAGGAAGATTTAGTTAGGCATCTCAACTTTCCTGTTGCAATGTGAGTTTCTTTTTATATAATTGACTTGTGTTACAGCTATACATTTGAATCTATGAATGATATATATAACCTTAAAAATGGCCTACACATATGCGAGGATTGAGACCCCAAAATTTAATGTGGCATTATCTTATTCAAGGCCATTGCTCCCCTGCTTGAGTGTTGGGTTTAGGGGTAAGCTTGAGGACTAAGTTTATGATTTGTAATCAACAGTTGGATTTTGAGTTGGTTAAGGTCCCAAATCAATTGCTGAGTTCATATGGAATAGCTGCTATGAACTTCAAGGGAGCCCATTGACGGACTGTTTAATACTTTACATACTCTGTTTTGATCTTGTTAGGTTTGATGCAAGACTGTATGCTTTTCCCGCAAACCTAACATATTATATACATGCTTGCCCTTGTCTCCAGCATGTTTTTATGTAGATATACTCATTCATTGAGGATGGTTTCTTTCTCCAGGAGGTAGTGATGTTACAGTCGTGAACTAACTGATTTGATATAATGTTAAGAGAGGAAGTATGAGAAATAATATTTGCTATCGAAGAGATAGTTTCTAGGGGGATATAACATGCCAACCAACTTGATGCGAGAAGCTTCTTGACAAATAAAAATTGACAACCTTTTCATCATTAAGTAGAGAAATCATTACATATGGGGAGATCAATCGTTGGGAGGGATGTGTAGGTAGCATTAGGGTGCTTAGTGCATTTTTGCATGCTGTCTAGCAAAGAATTTTTTTGAATTTGAAATTTTAATATGAAGGTGGAATTAAGTGGGAGTAATTGTTGAAGTTAGTTTCAGTGTGGTGCCACTGAATGGTTTTGGCCTAAGTTGCCTTTGGTGACAACCCTTGGATTATATTTAAGTGAACTCTTATATTCTTATCAAATCACTGCATTCATGTACTTATTTCTGCTCTTATATGCTTCTGTTTACATTGCTATTTGTATGAACTGAGTTCCATTTCTTTGCTGTCAAAACAACACTCTGGACCCAATCCATGTCCGCAGGCGGGAAAGCAAAGACTATCCATAAGAAGCATAAGTTATGTCTACATTGGAATTGGCCATTCCAATACTAAACAGAAACTCTTATTTTAATGAAAATTGAAAAATATTAAGATGTAGACACAATTGGAAGTTTAGGCAAAGAAATAAATGAAAAATTGAGTAGAAATGTCATAGTGGATCAGATGCGGGTTGAATTGTTTATTCCCCTTATGATTATAAGGATTACATAGGGTAACACCACGTTTATAAACTCACCTAGATATAATTGGTAGTGGCATGGAATTTGTTAGTGGCCAATGGCTGTGACATAAAAATCGTCACTGACTGCAAATGACAGTTTTTTCATGCCCCTTTAGAATCAACACCCATTCTCTAATTTGTCAGCTTAGGAGAGTATTTCTAATGATTTAACGTTCATTTGATAATTTTCTCTTTGTAGAGGGTTTAGATGATCTTAGGAACAGCCCTAAAATAATTTTCATTTTTTCTTTTAATGTAGGCACACCTTGGCCCATCCATCTTCAATCTAATTTATCCCACTTGACCTTCAATGGCCACAGTTTATTTACTTATATTGCAACCTTTGTATGAAGTGTGACGATGTAAAGTCTGTTTCCTTCCTCAGTTATGGTGTGTCCCATATCATATAATTGAATCACAAAGATCATGCAGCTTCCAATCAACCTAAGAGAACCTTTCCTTTCATCTTTTCATCCATAACCTCTCAATAGAATCAATTTAGAGCCAATTGTTATGTAAGAATACCATGAAATCATACACAACAATTAGATGTTGGGTGAAACTTTATTGTGTACTATGGTATAATATAGATGTTTTTTGTTTAAAAAGTTTCTTTAAGTGGGAAGGTAACACCTTTGAAACTGCGTGATATACCTTTGCTGTGTCTGGGTTCAGCTGTGTGAGAATTAGTGTGACTCATGTGACACATCTTATTTTAAGAATGCATTTTGTTCAAACGGTTATTCTCTATAGCTAACATGCTTGTGGTACTTATTGCGTTTTCTGTGGAGTGACTTAGGTTTTTCATTTATATCTTGGTAATATCTTTGCGTTCAAGGTGTATTGGATTTTATTTGTATCACATCATATAACCAACAATTGGTGGGAACTAATATCTGGCCTCCATGGGATTTGGTCTTAATTATGATTTGACAGATTATGGGGTGCACAGACTCAAAGGTCGCTGCAGAACTTTGACATTGGTGGAGAGCGTGAGCAGATGCCTGAACCAATAATACAATCATTTGGTGTCCTAAAAAATGTGCTGCTGAGGTGTACTTGCTGTTTCCCACTTTTCTCAACCTCCTAATGTGTAAAAGGATGACACTAATTTGGGGAGCTTTTTATCTATGATTTATTGATTGACTTAGTCTTGGTGCATATGGGTTTGGTTTTGTCTACTTGACTTTTGATATGATAAGCTACAAGTTTGTTCTATTTGTTGATGGGCACGGAAAAAATGTTCTTAATGTACAATCAATTTTTAAGTTTCATTCATGTCTAGACTCTAAACGGTACTTGATGATAAACCATGTTGCTTAGATAGGGTGCAGTTAGCTTGTTCTTGCATTGGGCTTGTGTTGACATGCATACATCAAAGCCAATGTTTGCTTTTAACATAAATGAGATATATTTAACATACAATTGGTGAACAGCAGACATAGACCAACAGTTAGCAAATATAAGCATATACTATCAAGTGCAAGTGATGATTTCATTGTTATGAAAATCATTTTTACTGAAACATGAGTTACCAATCACAATCTTTCATAAGCACCTTTCCCTGTAACTGTGCAACAGTGTCTTTATATTAAATATATAATATAATCAAAGTCTATAATGATCTATAAATTCATATCAGCAAGAAAAATTCATATAAATCGACTTTGTTTCCTACAGTATGCCATAGGTGCCTGACCCATTTTTGTTCTTTCAAAATCAGACATAATTATGAGTTGTCTCTTGTACAATTAGCTAACTACTCATTCATTCTGTCTGATATATAAGTTGTCTGGTTATATACTTTGTCTTGCATAATTCCCATAACATATTGCAAAACCCCAGTGGCATTTGAGTGTTCCTATCAGATAACACAAGTCTAGACCGGAAAAATCCAGTCATTGCATTCAAATAATCTCATTTTACTGTAGCTACTTTCAGACCTTTGCTCTTCATTGTAGGATGAAGACTCATGACACTATTCTAAAAGAATTTCTTTTCACTAGCCATCCCTAGAGGTATTATATATACAAATTGACCTGTCATGGGTAAATCAAATACTGTGAGTAGCAGTTCTAGTGTGATTGTCAACTGCACTCCTCCGTACATGAATGATTCCTGAGAAAGCACAAGGTTTTGGACAATTTGTTGCAATTGCATCTCATCGATGATGGCAACCGACATTGATATTAAATCATAAATCCTAGGTTGCTTAAATTTTTTGAAGGATGCATTAGTGCATCCCAATGTCTTGCCATAAAATTGCTAACTTATTCTCCTTTTGTTGTGCTTGGACTGGTGTTGCTGGTAGAATTTTCTCTAATTCCATATCTTGGACACTGCCGAAGTTTCATGTGCCTTGTTTTTTTTTCGGCAGCATTCGGAGCCACTAAAAGATACATTTTTGCAGCAACTGTAGTACTAGTTCGATTTTTTGGGGTGGCCAAACCATCATTTAGACAACCAACTTTTCCTTACATGTACTAGAAATTTCTTCCATGCTACTTATTACTTGTTCATTGCTTGATGTCATGTCTGCTGAAGTGTCCTTTTTAATGTGAGTAGGTGAAGATGCTTAGCTCACCATTTTGTGGAAGATATATTTGGCGGTCACTAGTGATAAGAGATTTTTGTCAATTGAAGATTATCAACTTGGGGTGACCCACATGTAGTTCCCTCAACCCTGTGCCACTTTGCTCTCATCACTAGGCACGTGTGGACTCACAGCAGTTGTCAGGTGGTGGCTGTTCATAACTAACTGTGATCGCATTTGTGTATTAATATTTTGGTCATCGTCTCTGACTGGCAATGGTGTATTACAGTAGCGGTCAATGATAGACTTTGATCAGCAAGCTTCTATGTCTGGTTACCGTGTTATTTTATGTACCTTGAATGCTCAAGGGTTGACATTGATAGTCATTTAGCGTTGGTTTTGAATAAAGGAACCTGGCTGCCTGGTAGCAGTAAGAGGCTAGGTCATAGGGATACACCAATATTTTTGGTTTGTTGTTTATTGTTGGTGATACCCCAAGGTTGGCCTTCGATCAACAGACCATATGCTGTTGGTCGGAAAATATATGTTATGACTATCAGTCGGAAAATATATGTACTGTTGTCAGAGATTAGCGTTTGCTATTGTTTTGTGATTTGAGCTTGGGCAACTCGATTTTTCCCATCTTAACCAAATTGATTGTAACTTCATTTATTCTGTGATAATTGCGAAGTAATGATGCACTGATAAAAGTATGTAAGTACCATGCAGATTTTGTACCTATACGGAACCATTATCAAAGACATCTTTAACTCAACAAGGGCCCCTTCATTCTATTTACAACTGAACACCCTTTTTGTCCTTTCTTGTGAGTTGCAATATTAACATACCCAGAATGCAAGTTCATTTGCTTTTCATGCTTCTCATGCCAATACTTCTTGCAGTTTTTCTCAGCCTCTATCGACCACTGAATTTTTCACCCAAATTTTTCAGTTGTATTTATCTCTCTTGTAAGGTTCCAGAATATTTCTACCCATTCTCTATTGCCACTCTTAAGTTTGACACAAGAAATTCCATGGGCACTGCAAGTTCTTGACCGTACATGATTAGAATTGAACAATTCCATCAGTCAGAGATTAGTGTTTGCTATTGTTTTGTGATTTTAGCTTTGACAACTTGATTTATTCTATCCTAACCAAATCGATTGTAACTTCATTTCTTCTGTGATAATTGCAAAGTTATGATGCACTGATAAAATTATTTTGTCAAGTACCATGCAGATTTTGTAACTATATGGAATCATTATCAAAGACTTTTTTAACTCAGCATGGGCCCCTTCATTCCAATTGCAACTTAGCACCCTTTTTGTCCATCTTTCTTATGAGTTGCAATATTGACATATCCAGTCCGCAAGCCCATTTGCTTCAAATGCTTCTCATGCCAACAGTCTTGCAGTTTTTCTCGACCTCTGTTGACCATTGAATTACTCAAAGAGTTTTTCATCCAAAGCATTAAGCTACATTTATCTCTCTTGCAGAGTTCCCGAATAATTCTAGCCATTCTATAATGCTGCTCTTAAGCTTGATGCAGTGCCTAGCCCGTAATGCCTGGGCAGTGAAGTCGTGGGTCCCTTCTTCCTTCTCAAGAGAGGCGGAGCAGGTCGTAAGCACCATTGCCAAACATCGGGACGAATTTGGCATTTGGCCGCATTGTGGGTCAGTTGTCAGTTATTGTATGAGGTTGCTAGTGCCTCGCCAGGGACCAGTCATGGACCGAGTGCCCTTTTTCGTGTCTTGAGTCATTTGATCATGGCTGCAGCAAACCTAGAATACGAAATGGGTTAACGGTAAAATTTAACTTTTTCATTTAATGGTGTTAATGATATTATTATTATTATCTTCGTCATTGGGATTAAAATAGAGATGTTTATATAAATGGAATTTAAAATAATTAAAATAATATATTTTTATTGATTGATAAAGCGGGTTGAAGGGACCCGTCCCTATTCATAAAGCAGAGGTCATATCCTCTGGATAACAACAGGTTTAAAATCCAAAGGTAAACAACAACTACAACTGAACACCAACTTCCAAAAGCATTAGAATAACCAAAACAGCCTAAACAAAAATTACTTCCCACCCTGTGATGGAAAATAATCCTCAATGCTGCCCATTCGACCCTTTTTGTTTTTTTGCTTTTTACTTCGAACCACTTGCCTTGGTCAGTCGAGATAACCAACGCAAGGTCACTAGAATTGCCGAAGCAATCATTTTATTTGACACGGAATCCCGATCTGATTCTGAACTTTCCGAAGTATGTCCCCTTTTCGTTCCACCTACTACCAAGTGATTTTCCTGAATTCCCATCTCAGTGTCCTCCTTTGTGACTACTTTATTCGTGGGGGTCGGATTATTCGTGAGCATCCTTAAAATTCGAAGCGGATACCAAATCCGGGTTAACAAAGGCCCAACCGCTAGCAGAAGTCGATCCATTCTTTTTTGTAGGTTTTGGATTTTTATTGAAGGGACAAGAAGCTTGTAGATGACCCGTATTTTTGCATAATCTACACCGGAATGCAATATTCTCATAGTCTAAGATCTGGATATGTTGAAAATTACCAAATTTAAGATTGATCCGATCTGGTAATCCCTTGCTCAAATTGATTTCAACGCATATACGGGCAAACGAACACATACCCGAATGCGTTCTATCCAAGTCTTCTTTGATAAACTTGCCCAAACCGTTACCAATATCCTCCAGGGCATACCATAGATGCAAGGGGAGGTTAGGGAGCCTGACCCAAACAGGTGTTTTGGCAACTGAATGTGTTCGGATCGAAATCTGGAAACCATGGAGTTATAAATAAACCCGCATTTCCCCGGAACCACGGACCATTAAACATCGTTGATAGTCTTCCAACTATCACCAACTTCAAAAGCATTAGAATAACCAAAACAACCTAAACAAAAATTACTTCCCACCCTGCGATGGAAAATAATCCTCAATGCTGCCCATTCGACCCTTTTTGTTTTTTCGCTTTTTTACTTCGAACCACTTGCCTTGGTCAGTCGAGATAACCAACGCAAGGTCACTAGGAATTGCCGAAGCAATCATTTTATCTGACACGGAATCCCGATCTGATTCTGAACTTTCTGAAGTATGTCCCCTTTTCGTTCCACCTACCACCAAGTGATTTTCATGAATTCCCATCTCAAAGTGTCCTCCTCGCGTGACTACTTTATTTGGGGGTCAGATTATTCAGAACATCCTTAAAATTTGAAGCGGATACCAAATCCGGGTTAACAAAGCCCCAACCGCTAGAAGAAGTCGATCCATTCTTTTTTGTAGATTTCTGGTTTTTATTGAAGGACAAGAAGCTTGTAGATGACCCATATTTCTGCATAATCTACACCGGAATCCAATATTCTCATAGTCTAAGATCTGGATATATTGAAAATTACCAAATTTAAGATTGATCCGACCGTAGAGGTAAACCCTTGCTCAAACTGATTTCAACACATATACGGGCAAATGAACACAAACCCGAATGCTTTCTATCCAAGTCTTCTTTGATAAACTTGCCCAAACCGTTACTAATGTCCTCTAGGGCATACCATAGATGCAAGGGGAGGTTAGGGAGCCTGACCCAAACAGGGGTTTTGGCAAATGAATGTGTTCGGATCGAAAACGGAAACCATGGAGTTATAAATAAACCCGCATGTCCCCGGAACCACGAACCATCTGTTAAACATCGCGATAGTCTTCCAACTATCACCAACTTCCAAAAGCATTAGAATAACCAAAACAACCTAAACAAAAATTACTTCCCACCCTATGATGGAAAATAATCCTCAATGCTTGCCCATTCGACCCTTTTTGTTTTTTCACTTTTTTACTTCGAACCACTTGCCTTGGTCAGTCGAGATAACCAGTCACTAGGAATTGCCGAAGCAATCATTTTATCTGACACGGAATCCCGATCTAATTCTGAACTTTCCGAAGTATGTCCCCTTTTCGTTCCACCTACTACCAGGTGATTTTCTGAATTCCCATCTCAGTGTCCTCCTTCTCTGTGACTACTTTATTCGTGGGGGTCGGATTATTCGGAACATCCTTAAAATTCAAAGCGGATACCAAATCCGGGTTAACAAAGCCCCAACCGCTAGAAGAAGTCAATCCATTCTTTTTTGTAGATTTCTGGTTTTTATTGAAGGGACAAGAAGCTTGTAGATGACCCGTATTTCTGCATAATCTACACCGGAATGCAATATTCTCATAGTCTAAGATCTGGATATGTTGAAAATTACCAAATTTAAGATTGATCCGACCGTAATCCCTTGCTCAAATCGATTTCAACGCATATACGGGCAAATGAACACAGACTGAATGCGTTCTATCCAAGTCTTCTTTGATAAACTTGCCCAAACCGTTACCAATATCCTCCAGGGCATACCATAGATAGATGCAAGGGGAGGTTAGGGAGCTTGACCCAAACAGGGGTTTTGGCAAATGAATGTGTTCGGATCGAAATCGGAAACCATGGAGTTATAAATAAACCCGCATGTCCCCAGAACCACGGACCATCTGTCAAACATCGCTGATAGTCTTCAGCTTCTCTAAAATGGACAACGAAAAATCCCTTGGAACAGAGGGATATTTCACACTTATTGGTCCAAGTTTCGAATACCCACTGGTACAATGCGGAGGAGGAAGGCAGAACCTGTTAAACCTACCAATCACTGCATCCCGTGATAAATTTTTGAAATATTCCTCCACTTCAGGGTTCTTGATGGTTACAGAGGGAATATCCTCGGCCAAATCGACCAGGTAGGCCAAATTACTTGTTGTTTGTTTGCCCAAGGATCGGCCGCTGTTGTTTTCCAGTATATCTTTGAAAGAAGTTGTCTTCCTGGGGGTGATCGGACCACGATGGCCTGTAGCACTGCCACCGATGCTCCTGTTACAATCTTTGTTTTGCCCACCAATCCCCACCGAAGTCCCGGCGAATTTTGAAACCCTAGGATTAGGGCTCTGCTCCTCCACCTTCTTATCCCATCCACCATTACCGTGCTCTCCTCCACCAGCCCGGAGACCCCCGCGGCCAGACCATGGTCATTCTTTCCCCCGCCGTGGCTTGCGAGCCCTCTCAACTTCTGCCACTGGCCTTTCCATTGCTGTCCGCCTTCGCATTCTTTCCCTCTATTCTCCCAGTCCATCATGCCCGAATATTTGGAATTATTCAATCATAATTAAAATAATATTAACTGGAATAAAATTTGGAATTTAAAAATAAAATAAAAAAGAAGCCCGTAAAGGGCGAATTAGGGCAAAAATGTGGTTTTTGGGTTTCTTTTTCTTCTCCTCTTTTGGTTTATTCTGAGGTTGGGCCGCCATACAAAGAAACTTTCAAAGCAGATGCGTTTGACAGATCTACAGCCAGATTCTACATCCTTTGCCAGCATCCTCCATGCCTGTCAATGGAGCTCTGGAAATAGAGAAAAGGGACTTTTGTCAGATCTTGGAGCTGTGAGTGCCTTGTAAGATGTGTATACAAAATGCAGAGGCGTAGGAAAGGCACATGGACAGCAATGGTTGCAGGATATGCCCAAAATGAGTTTTTGAAGAAGCCTTGCAACTTTGAAGCAAATGTAACAGGCAGGTGTAGATCCAAGATTCCTCAGACTTGTGTCCCAAGGAAACCCTGCTGGTTTCATCTCCCAAGATGTTTCCTCCTACTTTGCCCAGATCTGCATAAAAACGTGGCTTCATGGAATGCTATGACAGCAGGTATGGGCTTCATAGTTACCTTCTCTCTCCTGCCACATCCTCTCAGCCTATGCAAAAATTGGGTTCTTTGATAAAGACACTGTAGCCACCCAGTTATTTTTCAAAGTGCCTTCAAGATATGTGTGTGTTCAGGGTAGGCAATGATTTTATATTTGTGCAAAGTGGATTTGGTTGAAAATGTCTTTGCAGCAGGTTTTGACAGGCCTGTAGGGTGCATTTTTATGCCATCAGATTAGTCCTCTTTTCCCCTCCCTGGATGCTATGTGGATTTAAGTGGATTCATGTTACTCAATACTTATTTCAGCACATCTGCACCAAAAGTCTCTCTCTTATCTCCTCATTTTTTTTTAATGGAAATTACAAACTTCAAGCTAGATGTGGGCTCCTTAAAAAAAAAAACTGGCAGAGAACTCTGAGAGGGGTGAAAACTATTTGTGATCTCATAAGGTTATAACAAATGGCATGGTTCTCCTCATGAAGCATTTTCACTCTCCCACCAGATACAGTGAAGAGGTGTCCAACCTGATCAGTTTCACCTTTCCAGTATTCATCCAGCGCATGCCAAGTTTGGAATTCTTCCTCTCTCTCAATGTTCACAAACTGTTTGACATAATGTCTAGGTGCAGAATGAATGAGTTGATGATACAAACAAACCATTTGACGGAATGCTTTAAGGAAATTCAAAGTCTCATGAATTGCTGGTGGACCTGCCTGGAGCACCTCTTGCAGTGCCTTGCCATTTAACCGACATGGTTTTCTCACTTCTAGCATGAATTTCTCATCATTAGTTTTCCCTTTATGATGGTACCAAAAATTTAAATGGAATGAAGAGTGTGTGTTGGTTATTTAAAAAGAATTCTGTTGCTGAAAATGTTAAAACTTATTTTACTTTCCACACAACCAGAATGACCTTTTTGAGTTTATCTTGCTCATGGATCATGTACAGTGATGATGGAAAACTTTGGTGACAAAACTCAATAGAGCTAGTTTCCAGAATAGCGTGTTGAACTCGGGTTTCGTTTCAACATACCACTCGAGCACCTTGAAAAAGGTTAATAAAACACGTTTTATAGCACAGTGCAAAACATCTCTCTAACTATGTACGGTGACGATGGAAAAACTTTGGTGACGAAACTCAATAGAGCTAGTCTCCAGAATAGTGTGCTGAACTCGGGCTTCGTTTAAACATGCCACTTGAACACCTTGCAAAAAGTTAATAAAACACGTTTTATAGCAAAGTGCAAAATATCTCTCTAACTCCCGTGTTCCTTGGTGACATGGAATGTCACATCAACCTTTAGAACAACTTCAGATGATTGTTTGATCATTTAACGTCACACGTCTAGGAGCCCAGTTGACCATTTTGCAACTTTGAACAGCTGCTAAAAGTTGAAAATTCATTTTGGTTTTGGCTCACGGTTTAGGGACCCGTGTTGAGAAATGAAATTCTACCACCACATACCTCTAGAGTTTCACCATGACAATCATAATCAACCCTTAGTTTCAGAAAACCACTTTGGGAACTAGTTTTGTAAGTGGGTTTTGTAGGCCACTTGTTCTGTAGCAAGGACGAACTGACACAATTACAATAAACAACTCCGGAAAGGTAGTTGCAATTTGAACCCTGGTCGCCAAAAATGAGTACCGTCGACTTCGAGTGTTTCCCTGTAGATAGGGGAGTAGATGGGAATTGACACATTGTGTGTTTGAGTCTTAGACATTGGTTTTGAACTTAGTTTCATAGCCACTCTGGTTAATTTGGTCACTTTTGTAAACTTGCAACAATAATGGGAAAACTGTCATGGGACCTCCTTTAAGCCTAATAACTATTGGGAAACTTTTAGACACTATCACATGAATGTATAGAACCTCCTTTTGTTACTTGTTTTGAGAAATTTGCTTGTGGGAAATATGGTGTTTTTTTTCTCTATCCTCTCTCTTGATTGTAAATGAAATGAAACTATAAATGCATTCCTTACTATCTCTATACTGCGTGCTAGTGTTTGATTCTGTTGTGAATGGAAAATTACGCAACCGTGAAATGTGCTAGAGAGTGGGAGATTGCCATGCCAACGGTTGTCGCTGACCCATGATTACATGGTTTGATAGGTTGTGGTAACGGTATAAAACGATAGTAATAAAAGATTGGGTGTTAAAGATGTATACGGTTTCTAACATGGTTTTACTAAATTGGAAAAGTTTACTATTTTCATATTTAGTTGTACCTTTCTAAGCAAAAGAAGTTGACTGTATTATGTTGCAATGGAAACTGATGTAAGAGAATTCTATAGATAGTATCTGAATCATTATAGGAGGATGAATTTGAAATCTTGTTATTAAAACTATTTGTATCGTCGTAATTTGGATGTTGATTGTATTAGTTAGAATTGAAAGTAACAATTTGAAAATGGTGGATTTTACCTATTTTGCTAGTGATGTGTTGACCTAGAAAATCACTTAGTCGTCAAAAGAAAAATAACAAATAGTATATGTGTGTTTCGTTTTAGTGTAAAAAACAATCAAATTTATATTATGAGATAAAATAATTCAATTTGGAATGGTCCCCTTGAACTTATTGTTCCCTTGTTTCCATGTGGGATTGAACTGCTTATGTTAATTAACAATGTTGCTAAAATGCTGGATATTGCGATTTAGCTTTGCTTATTAGAATGAGTCTTACTTGTCCTATAAAATCACTTAGTCGTCAAAAGAAAAATAACAAATAGTATATGTGTGTTTCTGATTTTGGGTGGAAAACGACAATCAAATTTATAGTATGAAATAATAACCTTAAGGAATGGTCCCTGAAACCCTCGTGCCCTTGTTTCCATAGTGGGACCAAACTCCTTAGTCAACTCTTAACCGTGTTGTTAACCGTAGCTATATTGCGATTTAGCTTTTGCTTATTCAAGCGAATGAGTCTTACTTTTGTTTTCATGACCATCTCGTGGAAGGTAAACATTAACCTTGTGCATCCTTTGCACATGACCCATGTGAATGTCCCTTCATTGCCCTCATGGGCAAATTTGTCTTCTTCACAAGTAAGAAACTAAACGACTTGTTAATAGTGCCAAGCTCAATTTGTGAAAGAACCCCATTGTGACATTACTATGCCTTGCAGATAGAAGTGTTATCTTGGCAAGTAACAATGGAATACCTTGGGCTTTTACAAAGGTTTTGCGAGATAAGGATGTTTGAATACTCTAGTATTGACTTGTAGTAGGGTGTAGATCCCTTGAGTGCAAATGGGAATAAATTAAACCTAAGACCTTTTAGGGGTCATTTGTGGATTGGATCTACAGAATCTGTTTCAATGTCAATCGCCAAAATTTTGTCCCTTGTGATGATTTTGGAAATGGAAAATGTTAACTAGACTTGCATGACAAGGAGAGATGTTAATTGTAGTCCAAGAGTGGGATAGGAATGCGTTATGTGTCTAGCTTTGACCCTATGGTGGGTTGTAGATGTTGTGAATAACAAAGTGAATATCTCTAGTCGTACCACACTTTGGTGAGATAAAGATGTTGTGTTAGTCCTAGTACTAACCCTTTGGAGGGTCATAGTTATGCAAGTTGGGATAAATTAATCTCAAGACCCTTATGAGGATAGTTATAATAGAAACATTAAAAGACATACCAACAATAGAGTGGGTTCCCTTGGACTTGTTTCACGAATCATTTTTCCTGTAGTGGGTCTGAGTTGATTTGTCAACTCTCACCATGCATAGCAACCATCTTCGCGATATCATAAGTTTATATTGGCATATGCCGTATAAATGGGTGCTTGCTTGTGTTTTCACGATCCTTTTGTGAAAGGACCCTATTGTGATAGTCCTAGGATTGGACCCGTCACACCCAATTTGACACGCATATGACTATCCTTGACCTCATATTAGATTCTTGTGGATAAGGATGCGATACCTACTTTTCGTGATTACTGTGGTACCTACGATGATGTATGGAAGTGTAGAGTGAAACAAGAACTTCTCTTTTAACTTTATTCAAAGCCCTCCTTCACTATGAAAAGTGTAATTGATCACTCTTAAGAAATCATGATTTTCAGGCTTAAGAATTCCTAACTTGGAAATAAGCCTTATGTGCCTCGCTCATGTTTATAAAGATTCTGGTATTTGGAATACAGTAGTTGATTGTCTTATAGAATGGAACAAATGAGATACACTCATTGAGAGTGAAAGTTTTAATGAAATGAGAATTATGTAAACTTTAAACATGAGCACATGAACTGTTCAGATTAAATTTGTTCGACCAATAATGCTAAATGGAGAAATTTAACTATAGTGGAGATGTGAACCACACAACCTATGTGTATGGCGGGCAAAGCCCTTCCTTCGTAAACCATTATGTGGGTATACTTTTGTTTTATGCTACACTCATTTGAGCAAATGTGGTGTAGTCGGTGGTGGTCTAATTCATGAGAATATTTGTGATTATGAATACTATTTGTTGTTTAGCCAATGCTTCTTACAAAGGAATAATTGTAATATGATGAAAATGGAGAAATATATGCATATGGTGGATAGAGTCCTCATTTTACCTCTCCCTGGTGGTTTATGTTATTGTTTTGCTCTGCTCCCTCGAGGCCAATGCGACATTATTTTATGGTTTGTATTGCTTGTTTATCCTGTTAAACATGTTCAATGAAGCATGAGCTTGGGGCCATGGATCCTCCAACCTAGCATAGCTTGGCTTATAGTTGTGCCACCACTTTCTCCCTCTGGTGTTCGTAAAAGGAGGGAATGTTGGTGTCATGGGTTTGTGTTTGTACACAAGGTACGTTGGTGCAAACTTGAAGGCAATCTAATCTAAAGTGTGTGTATAGTAATTAACAAAACAAAAAAATTACCATGTTTTTAGTGGTGTTTCTAGGGTGAAAATTAGTGGGCATGACACTTGACACAAGAAATTTTATGGGAACTGCAAGTTCTTGACCACACATTAGTTGGAATGGTGTGAAACGTGTTTACCATTTTGAAAGTTGTATGGTATGCCCATTAAATTGCAAATAACTTCTCAGCTCAATCTTGTTTTTTAATACCACATGTTATTTATAATTTGGTCATAAGTTCAGCTTTTCGAATCTGTACATGTTCAGATATGAAGCGAGTTGTACTTTCTGCATTATTATCAGGTAAGGATCTGGCTTCCTCCCACTTTTATAGCCACTTGAAAATATTGACATAACTTTTTCAAATTCCAAATCTCCATTTTTTGAGTGTCTCTTGAGGAGGTGTTAGTTGCAGAGGCTGAACATTTGCTTTTACTGGTTATCATGTGTCCGAGGCTTTTACCCTTTAGAAATGATCCTGATAAATGGTTGGTTAACAGAAGCTTTCCAAGAGAATATTGTGAGCTGTGGTTTCATGACTTAATGGCCACTTGCTTCCCCTTCATATACTTCCTACAAGATTTAATGTACTTGTTCAAAAATACATTGTCTTAGCACTTGGTTTTAGCCCATCTAATATGATAACCCATTAATCAACTAAAAGGATATAGCTTTTAAAATGATCCTCTGCCTTTTAGCAAGAGAAACTTATGTAGAAAATGCTTCCTTCGGATAAATATAATCTGATATCATTAAACCATTTGCATAATGCTGGAACTCATAAGAACCAAGAATTTGGCTAGTCATTACTAACTTTATATCTTGGATCATCACTCTTAGTGAAATGATCAACGATAAAATGGATTTATTGCTTTCGCTCCTTTGTTGAAAAACTGAATCCTTATAATAACAACCATTTGAAAATACGACCACGAATTACAGGTATGTTTACGTATGTTTATTCAATAAAGCGACACTTGATTATCCACAAAGAAGAGGAATGGGCTTGCCAGAAAATATTGTCTGAATTACGTAAAGGGTTTTACTTTTTCCTGGTCATAGCATAATTTTTGTTAGCCTTGGATGATAATCTGTTGGCAAAATACAATGGTTGGACCAAATTACAAATGCTTTCTTGAGCAAAGATACACATCCAAATCCAATGTGGAATTCCTTATCCTAGTTTGGGTGAGCCAAAAATTGGAGTGCTCGTTAGCATTACCTCCAGTCTTTTACAAGTCTGTTGTCGTTTGGTTCCTACTCAAAAGTTCTCCCTTCCACCGCAAATAATGAAGTTGGTTTGAAAGCTTTGATTTTTTTGGTAAAGTGCCTATAATAACCAATATGCTGTAGAAAGGATTTAATCTGTTCTACATCCTCACAACTCATTTATGATTTTAATTTTAGATAGATCAATTTTAATTTGTCTTCATGTTTTTCCTTCCAAGCTACATGGCCTAAGAATTCCATACAAAACCAGTAATTATCATTTGCTTTTAACTTGAAGACGGCCTTACTTCCTAATTCAAGTGTAGACATTGTGATAATGCTCTTAAATTATTATCTCTCATATCATAGATACACCAATCGTCCAAGAAGGTTTTAAATCCTTGGTCTAAATACCAAGGAACCTGTTCTTTTATATAATGGTTCACTTATCTCCTCCCTCTCTATGTCCGTTATATATAGTTGTTGATTTCTCATCTTTTACTGCTTTGTCTCATTCTCAATTGCACATATGGTGCTTTCTTTTCACATTTTTCTATTTCAATTAGATATGCAGGGATAGTAATCTCGTACTCAACCATCAACCAATGTACTAGGCCTAGGTTAGGATCTTTCTGCGCAGTCATCGAGATGTGGGACCCCTTCTTCGTCAGGTTCAAATTGATCTTATTTCAAATCCAAACTAGCACTAGATCCTGATTGTTACTCCCATAAATTGTGTTACAGATTGTCTGTAAACAAACTCTTCCAATCTTAACATATATTGTTTTATGCTCCTTTTCATGCATAGCGTTCCAACCTCGACATACCCAGTATAAAGTCATAGCATTGCAGCACTCTTTTCACATTGTTATCTCGGATGAGACACTTTGCCAGTCTCCTGCAATTGTAATTTCTAGGTCAATTAGAATCCTAATTAGATTGATTCTGATTTGATTTTTCAACATTAATTTGAAATAAGCTGGTATATGGGCAGGTTTGAAAATATTAACTCTGAATCCACCATCTATTAAAGCAATTGGTAGTACCATGTCTCCTATTTAAATAGTGACTTTAGTGGTTCAATCTTTACCCATCATAAGGACATCTCTCTTCATCTTTAGCACATGTTGAGGCTTGAGCTTGTGCTAATTGTGGTAATTTGGCAAACAATCCACTAAAAACTCGATGAATACTGTGACCTTTAGTAGAAGTGGTGGTTTCTTTTACACACCCTTTATCATTTGATTATTGGCTGACACCCTGATTGCTTGAATAGCATCTTTTTAATGCTTCTGTTCAAGACATGCTGCTATCATTCACGTGATACCTTCCTGCACAGGGCAATCCCATGCATGGTTTAACTTTACTCTCATTCAGTGGATAGTTTTAAAAACCTCAACAACTTGCCTTGTTTCAATGTGTTTAATTACTGCCTAACCACTTTCAATGACTTCATGGAAGGAAACTTAATGGAAATGGAGGCAAAACATAGACTACAGCTCTGCTCAAAATAAATGTGAATGGATGCAAGTGGACGGTAGCTGAGACACCCACATGTATAACGATTGTGAGCAAGAGGTTGTTTAGAAGGCACTATTGGTACCAAAAGTTCTTCCATTGGGGTAAGAGGCTAGAGCACAAAAACTTGAAGCGGTGGGTTATACTTGCCGTGACTCTCCCTATATTATCGGCAGAAGTTTTGCGGTCTTGCCTTGTGGACCTTGTCTTGCCTGTGGTTGCCATCCTCCGATGTTATGCAAGTTTGCCATTACTGCCGCTCACAAACAGAGTGGCATATCTTGCATAGAGGATTCAGTTTCACTCTAATACTCTCTTCTATCTGAGACGATTTATTAATTCTTCAATCAGGTGGCATCAGTAGTAATGATAAAGGAGCATGGAACCCAGCCAGATTAAAATTTAAAACCACTTCACAATAAAAACCCTTCAGATGAATGACCGAGAACTAATTAAGAATGGAAGAATAAAGAGTTCCATAGCTGCAAAATTACCCTTAAAATACCAAGTCCAGAGTTGCAATAGATGTAGTCATCAAATTAGGACAGATAGCTTTCAATTGAATTTCTTTCTTAGGCAACAAAATATTACCTCTCGATGGAGTCCAAAACTTCAGGCCTTGCCTATAAATTAGAATATACAGTTTTTACAAGTGTTTATGTTCGCCATCTACATCTAAACCCCTGCATGTCTATAGAAGGAAGAAGAAAAGGAACACCATGGAGCCGTACAGCACTAACACACAGTTAAGACATACCCAAAATTTCCAATAGTCTGGCAAGGAGCAAAACCTGAACAAAATAGATAAATAGCCACACACAATCATGCAACATCATCAAGCTCAGTTGCCTTGTACCCTTCAGGCACACACTTTATCTTTGTTTTTTCTACTCCAGCACGGTCAATACAAATACAATGCCCACAATGAGGGCTCATCTTCCACCCATATCCCCAAAAACTGCACACTCAGGTTCAATCACTTGCAGATTTCTACAATCATGCAACATCATCAAGCTCAGTTGCCTTGTACCCTTCAGGCACACACTTTATCTTTGTTTTTTCTAATCCAGCACGGTCAATACAAATACAATGACCACAATGAGGGCTCATCTTCCACCTGTATCCCCAAAAACTGCACACTCAGGTTTAATCACTTGCAGATTTCTACAATGAACCCCCATTTGTGAAGTCCTTCACCACCTACCACAAACTGGTATGGAATCCCTCACTCTACTTCCTATCCTTGAAGTAGCATCTCAGTTGCTCAAATGGAAACTGAAACTGTGGCCCATGAAGCAACTCCTATGCCCTGGATATTGGGCAAGCCTGTTGTAAACTCTTGGCAATGCTTCACTTAATTCAACTATTCAGTCTATTGATGGCAAAGCCAGAAAAGGTGCAGGAAAATAAACGATCATGGAAAACGCATCTTGCAACTGGTTATATACACCCAACAGCAGCAAAAATGATTTAATACCATTGAGATTCTCCTGTTCAATGATTCAGCAATGAAAAAGGGTTGCTGAAATCTAGAAGGAACATGGTGCCACCTATCCTACTACCAAGTGACATTTCTCTGGCAGAAAGTTTGGAAACCTGTAACACCCGCAAAACGACGTTCTAAGAACACATTAAAATCTTAAACACTTATCCCGAAAGTTGCGGCATATATATATATATATATATTTTTGTTAAAAAGTTACAATGTGTGTCAAACCCCTAATGTACATTAAATTAATTTTTCACCATTACTCACTACATTACAAAGGATGAACCAGGTCTAAGTTAAATGATTAAATATTCTTAATTTAGTTCTAAGGTCAATTAATTAAAATCAATTAGGAAGGTGCCATAATTAATCTACTTGGTTAAATGTTTTCTCCTCTTTAATTAATATTCAAACCTAAAATGGTTAACCTCATACTTAGTTATTTTAGTTTCATTATCCTATTAGCTTAATGTCTATTTCATTAATTTCCTAAAACATACTAGGAACTAATAATGACTTTGCACACCAAGGCAATTAAATGGCCCCATTCACCCATCTACACATACCTTTAAAATTTATTTAAAACATCCACAAAAATCATTCCTACCAAACAATTATAGGGTTGATCCTCAACCCTTGGATCAATCCAATTGTGGCCACTAGATCCTAGGGTTCCAAACTAACCCTAAATATCCTTATGCATTCTTATTAAATCCTTTTCCTACCCTATTCTCCTCATTTGGTCACTTTTTTTTGTTTAATTTGCAGGTTGGAGAAATGGAAGCCATGGGAGCAAGGAAGGAAGAAACTATGGAGGAATTCTCAAAATCAAGCTTAGTTTAGTCTAGGTTGTAGATTTATCACTTGTAAATTCTTTCCTTCCAAGATTGAAGGGGTTTCCACTCCAAATCTGGAGTTATTCCAAGGTTATTTGTATTTTGAGTTCTTTATTTGGGGAAAACCCTACCCCCATTAATATATACAAGATTGAGTACTTTGAATTTACCATTTGAAGATTTAATTGCTTTAAACAATGAGATTTAGCCATTATTTGTTGCTGGAGGTTTCCTTGTGATTTTTACAAGTCTAAAATTGTGTTTTGACCAAGTTAAAATCGCACAAGAGCGGACTTACGTTTTTTGCATTAATGATAGAACCTTCAACCCCGGATTTTTTCTAAAAGAAAAAGTTGTTAGGGTGTTTTAAAGGTCATATGAACTTAATTTTACATGGCTAAAGTTTCCATTTGCAATATTTAAATTCATCTATT
>CM031235.1:279087063-279095569 GCA_018340775.1 Taxus wallichiana var. yunnanensis | reverse complement strand
AGTTACGTATTGCTAACCCTAAACCCTAAACCCTAAACTCAAAACCATAAACTCCTAAACAAGTAACCCCTAAAACCTAAACCTTGAATTGTAAAACCCATAAAACCTAAACCCTAAAACCTAAAACCTTGAATTGTAGAAACCCATAAAACCTAAACCTTTAGCCTCTAAACCATAAACCCTAAACCTTAAACCCTAAGACCTTAACTATAACTCTCCTTAAATCCCAAACACTAAACCCTAAACCCTTAAAACTAAACCTTGAATCATAAAAACCTTATAAACCCTTAACCTTTGAGCACTAAACTATAAACCCCTGAACCAGCTATAACCCTAAACCTTAAGCCCTAAACTAGGTAATCCCTTAGCTAAAGCTTAAACCTTAAGACCTAAACCATAAACCCTAAACCCTAAACGCTGGGCAATAAAACCTAAACCCTAACCCTAAAAAGTAAACCATAAACTCGATAAACCCTAAACCATAAACCCTAAAACTAAACATGTAAACCCAAAGCCACTGAAGCAAACCGCCAAACACTTAACATGAACCACTAAGCGAACCCTAAAACCTAAACAGAGACCACTATTATTTTTTACCACCATGAACCACTAAAACCACTAAACCATAAGCTTGTGAACCCGAGAACCTCAAACCCAAATCTGAAACGCCCAAACACTTCCGAAAAAGCCCAGCCCTCTAAATCTTATCTGGCAACCCCATATAGCATTAAACCACTAATCCTGACTACAAACCCTCGATCCTATACCCACACAAACCACAATCCATTAGCCTTAACCCATGTGATCTCGACCTGAAACTTTGACACACTAAATCCTTGCCACACAAACCATAAACCTTTAAAGCCCTAAACCTTAAGCACTAAACCATAAAATCTGAACGCCTCAAATATTAAACCACAAACCTGTAAAACGTGGGCCCATAAATCCTGAACACTAAGCTCTTGAATAAAAACCCTAAACCACTATAACATTAAACCTTCGAAACATAAAAACTATACCTTAACTTATGTCCTAAACCCTAAACCCTAAATATATTAACCGTAAACCCAAACCACTAAACTAAAACCAAACCCCTTACGCTAAACACTTAAACCTGAAACCTTAAGCTAACTCAAACTCTAAACTTATAAATCCCTAAACCCTAAACCCTAAAACCACTAAAACCCTAAACCCTAAACCCTAAACCCTAAAACCTTAATCCCTAAAACCATAAACCTAAACTCCTAAACTCCTAAACCCTAAACTCATAAACCTTAAACTCGAGCTAAAATCGTAAGTACCATAAGCCTTAAACCACATACCAGGCTTATAAACCTTTAGCTAAACCTAAACTTGATAAACTCCAAACCTATAAACCCTAAACCTTAAGCCTTAATCCATAAAACCCATAAACCCTAAACCTATAGCCCTAAACCCTAAACCCCTAAACCCTTAAACCCTAAACTATAAACCCTAAACCCATAATCCCTTGACTCATAACCCTTAAACTCCTAAAAACCATAAACCCTAAACCTTAAACCATCAGAAACCTAAACACTAAACCCTAAACTCCAAATTATAAAACCTAAACTCCATAAACCTATAAACTAAACCTAAACCTAAACCCTAAACCCTAAACCTTTCAAACATAAATCCTAAACCCTAAACTGTAAATTTCTAAAAATAAAACCTTAAACCTAAACCCTATAAAATCTAAATCCTAAAAACCATAAATTATTTAAACATATAAACCTATAAACCCTAAAATCCCTAAACCTAAATCTAATTACCCTTAACTAAACACTAAACCCTAAACCCTAATCAACCCCTAAACCCTAAACCATAAAGTATTAAAACCTTATCAAATCATAAACCCTAAACCTAAAACCCTAAACCTAAACCCTAAAACTGTATTCCCTAAATCCCTAAACCCTAAACCCTAATCCACAAGGAAAGACCATAAACCTAAACCATAAACCATAAAACCCTAAACCCTTAATCCTAAACCCCACTAAACCCTAAACTTAAACCTTGAAACCTGATAAACCCTAAATCCTAAAGCCCTAAATCCCTAAACTTCAATTATAAACTAAGTCCAAAACTAAAACCCTAAAGCACTAAACCCTAAAACCTTAAACCTAAACCCCACTAAACCATAAATCTAAACCCTAAACCCTATACTCATAAACATCAGAAGCCCATAAACCTTGAACGTAAACCCATAAACCCTAAACTCAAAACCCTAAACCTAAACCTAAACCTAAACCCTAAACCCTAAACCCTAAACCTAAACTAGTAAACCCTAAAAAACCTTTAACCCTTAAACCTAAATTATAAACCTTAAAATCCTAAGCCTCAACCCTAAACCCTAAACTCGAGCTCAATAAACCCTAAAATCTTTAATCCCTAAACCCTAAACCTGAAACCAGTAAATCCTTAGCCCACAAAACCATAAGTCTTTGCAACGCTAGTAACCCCATTAAGTCACTTAAACCCTAAAACTAAACCCTAATCCCTAAATTATAAACCCATAAACCCTAAACCTTATCCCTGAAACCATAAAACCCTAAACTCCTAAACTATAATCCCTTAAGTCCTAAACCTTAAAACCCTAAACCCCTAAACCCTAAAAACCTAAACCTAAACCCTGAAACCATAAACACTATTACTCAAACCCTAAACCCTTGGTTTTAACTCCTCAAACCATAAACCTAAACCTAAATCCTAAACCCCAAAACTCAAAACCTAAACCCTAAACCCTAAACCAAAGCCCTAAACCCTAAACCTCAAAACCCTAAACCCTAAGGCATCCTGTAAACCATAAACCCAAATGTTTAAACCCTAAACCCTAAAACCTAAACCCTAAACTCCTAAAACCTAAAACCTAAACTCTAAACCCTAAACAATGAAACTCCTAAACCATAAACCCTAAATCCCTAAACCATAAAACACTAAACCCTAAACCCTAAACCCTAAACCATTAAACCCTAAACCCTAAACTAAACCATAAGCCCTAAACCCTAAACCCTAACACTAAACCCTAAACCCTAAACCTTAATCTGGGTAAACCCCATAAACACTAAACCTAAACCCTAAACCATAAACTAAAAGCCCTAAACCCTAAATCCTAAACCATAAGCCAACTAAACTTAATCCTAACCTCTAAACCTAAACCTAAACCCCTAAACCTAAACTTTAAACCCTAAACCTTAAAAACTAAACCTTGAATTATAAAGCCCAAAACCCCATAAACCTTAACACTAAAACCATAAACCATAACCTAAAACTTAAAACCTAAACCCTAAGCCTAAACTATTACCCTAAGCCCTAAACCTAAACCTAAACCTAAACCCTAAAACCCTAAACCCTAAACTCTAAAACTCCTAAACCTAGTAAAACTCCTAAACCCTAAACCCTAAAATAATCTAAACTAAAACCATAAACCCTAAACCCTAAACCTTAAACCCTAATCCCTCAAACAAGAACAAAACCCTAACGAGCCTAAACCCTAAACCTAAACTTCCAAAACCCTATAAACTTTAATCATAAACCCTAAAACCTTAAACCTTTAAACCCTAAAACCATTAAACCTTGAAATTCAAAAAGCCACTAAACCTTAAACCTAAACCATAAAACTAAACCCTAAACCCTAAACCCTAAATACTAAACCCTAAACCATAAACCCTAAAACCTTAATCATAAACCTTTAAACCCTAAATTCAAACCCTAAACCCTAAACCATGAGAACTAAACCAAACCCTAAACCCTAACTCTAAACACTAAATACTAAATGTCATAAACCTTAAAACCTAAACCCTAAACCCTAAACTTAAAACCTTAGTCCTAAAACCCTAAACCCTAAAAATCCTGAATCAGTAAAAACCTAAACCCTAAACCTTAAACCCTAAACCCTAAACCTTAAAACTTAATCCCTAAACCATGAAACTCCATAAACCCTAAATCCCAAACCCCTAAACCTAAACCCAGAAACACTAAACCCTAACCCCTAAATCCCTAAACCCAAACCTTAAAACACTAAACCTAAACCCTAAACTCAAAACCCTAAACCTAAAACCTAAACCCTGAATCCATAAAACTAAACCCTAACCTTTACTCCCTAAACATAAACCCTAAACCCATAAACCCTAAACCCTAAATGCCCTAATCCCTCAGAAACCCTTAAACCCTAAACCCTAAACCCTAAACCTAAATCCTAAACCTTAACTCATCAAAACCATAAATCCATAAAAACCTAAACCCTAAACCTAAAGCTCAAACCCTAAAACCCTAAACCCTAATCCCTAAATCCTAAAAGTTCTAAACCTTAAATCCTTAAACCTCTAAAAACCTTGGAGCCCTAAACCCTAAACCCTAAACACTAAACCCTAAAATCATAACCCTAAAATCGTAAACCTGAAACCTAAACCTTAAATTACTATCAAACCATGAAACATTAAACCCTAAACTTAAACCCATAAACAACCTAAACCCTAAATCCCTAAATCCATAAAACCTAAACCCTATAATCCATCTTAAACTAAACCCAAACCTAAATCTTCAAACCTAACCCAAAACCTAAAACCTAAACCCTAAACCCTAAAACCTTAAACCATAAACCCTAAATCCACTGAACCATAAACCTAAACCTATGATCCAAACCCTAAACCCTAAACCTAAACCTATGATTCCTAAACCCATTAAACCATAAACCTTAGCCCTCAAAACCTAAACCTAAACCCTAAACCCTAAACCCTAAACCCTAAACCATCAGTAAACCCTAAACTATAAACCCTTAGTCCTAAACTCAAATTAAACCCTTAATCTTAAACCCTAAACCATAAACCCTAAAACTAAACCCTAAACCCTAAACCTTTAAATATTAAACCTAAACCTAAACCCTAAAACCATAAATCCTAAACCCTAAACCCCTAAAACCCAAATCCCCCTAAACCCTAAACTCCTAAAACCTTAATTGTAAACCCATAAAAAACTTGCAAATATTAAACCATAAACCCTAAACCCTAAACCATGATACCCTAAACCCTAACCCTAAACCCTAAACCCTAGTCCTAAACCCTAAACCTAAATCCTAAACCCACAAATTGAACCCTAAACCCTAAACCCTAAAAAAACCTAAACCTGAAACATAAACCCCATAAACCCTAAACCTTTAGCCCTAAACCCTAAACCCTAAACCCTAAACCCTAATCCTAAATCACAAATAACCCTAAACCTTAAACCTAAATCCTAAACCCTAAACCCTAAAACCTAAACCCTAAACTCTAAACAATAAAATCTAAATGCTAAACCCTAAAACACTAAACCCTAAGCCCTAACCTAAACTCCTAAACTCCTAATCCCATAAACCTAAACCTAAACCCTGCGAACCTGAAACCCTAACCTTAAACCCTAAACCATAAACCATAAACCCCTTAAACCTAAATCATTTTTACCCCTAAACCATAAACCTTTAAACCTAAACCCTAAACCCTAAACCCTAAATCTTAAACACTAAACCCTAAACCCTAAACTTTAAACCTAAACCCTAAACCTAAACCTAAATCCAAACTAAAACTTAAACCCTAAACTCCTAAATCCTAATAAATCCTAAACCCTGATACCCTAAACCCATAAACCCTAAACCCTAAACCCTATAAACCTAAACCTAAACCCCAAATCATAAACCTAAAACCCTAAACCCTAAACCCTAAAAACCCTAAACTTAGAGCCTAAACCCTAATTCCTAAACCTTAAAACCTAAACCCTAAACCTAAACCCTAAACCAACTAAACCCTAACCCTAAATTATAAACCCTAAACCCTAAACCCTAAAACCCTAAACCCAAAGCGCTAAACCCTAAGCCATAAACCTTGAACCTTAAATCCTAAACCCAAACCCTAAACCTTCCTACCAAAACACTAAACCTAAACCATAAACATAAACCTAAACCCTAAACCCTAAACCCTCAAAATGTCAAAACCCTAAATATTAAACCCTAAACTATAAACCATTAAACATAAACCCTAAACCATAAAAACCCTAAACCTTTGATACCCTGACTAAACCCTAAACCACTAAATCCTAAACCCTAAACCCTAAACCCTAAAAACTAAATCATTAAACCTAAACCCTGAAAACCTAAAACTTTAGCCCTAAACCATAAACCCTAAAATCCCATACCCTAAACCTAAACCCTAAAAGAATCTAAACCTAAACTAAAACCCTTAAACCCTAAACCCTAAACCCTAAAAACCCTAAACCCTAAACCCCAACCTAAACCCATAAACCTTAAACCTTTAGCACCATATACCTAAACCATAAACCCTAAACCTTAAACTCCTAAACCCTAAACTTTAAACTTATAGCCCTAAACCTTAAACCACGAGACCTAAAAAATAAACCTAAAACCCCTAAACCTAAACCTAAAAGCCCCTAAATCATAAACCATAAACCCTAAACCTTAAACCCTAAATACTCAAAACCCTAAACCTAAACCTAAAACTACTTAAACCTAAACCCTAAACCTAAACCCTTACTCCCTAAACCTAAACACCGAGAACTAAACCCTAAACCTAAACCCTAAATAATAAACCATAAACCCTAAACCTAAACCCTAAATCCTAATACCTTAAACCCTAAACCTAAACCCTAAATCAAACCTTAAACCTAAACCATAACCCTAAACCCACAAAATTAGCCCCTAAAACCTAAATCTAAACAATAAACCCTAAACCTAAACCTATAATCCTAAACCTTAAACCTAAACCCTAAACCCTAAAACCTAAAAATAAACCTTACTAATCCTAAAACCCATAAACCCTAAACCTAACACCTAAACCCTAAACCCTAAACCCTATAACCCTAAACCCTAAATCATTAACCCTAAACCTGTTAAACCCTAAACCCTAAACCCTAAAACCTTTAAATCTTAAACCCTAAACCCTAAACCCTATTAAACCTAAACTATAAATCCTAAACCCTAAACCTAAACCCTAAACCCTAAACCCTAAAATAAACCATAAACCCTATAATCTAAACCCTAAACCCTAAACCCTAAACCCTAAACACTAAAGCCCTAAACCCTAAACCCTAAACTACCCTAAACCACTAAACCCTAAACCTAAAACCTCATAAACCATAAACCCTAAACCCTAAACCCTAAACTCCTAAACCCTAAACCCTAAATCATAAACCCTAAACCCTAACCTAAACCTAAAATTAAAAGTAAACCCCAAATCCTAAACCCTTAAACCCTAAACCCTAAACCCTAAACCCTAAACCTAAACCCTAAACCCATAAACCCTAAACCTAAACCTAAACCTAAACTCCTAAACCCTAAAACCTAAATCCTAAACCCTAAACCTAACCCTAAACCTTAAACCTAAAACTCATCCTAAACCTAAACCTAAACCATAAACCTAAACCCTAAACCCTAAACTATAAAACCCTAAAACCCAAACCTAAACCCAAACCTAAGCTCGCAAAGCCTAAACCCTAAACCATAAACCCCTAAAACCCTAAATCGACCTAAACCTAAACCCTAAATCCCTAAACCTAAATCTAAACTTCTAAACACTAAACCATAAACCTAAACCCTAAAACCTAAACTCTAAACCTAAACCCTAAAACTAAACCCTAAAAGCAAAGCCCTAAAGCACTAAACCCTAAACCTAAACCTAAACCTAAACCTAAACTACTAAACCTAAACCATAAAGCCCTAAACCTCTAAACCTAACCTAAACCATAAACCTAAACCTAAACATAAACCCTAAGCCCTAAAACCTAAACTATAAACCTAAACCTAAACCTTAAACAATAAACCTAAAACCTAAACCCTAAACCCTAAACCCTAAACCCCTAAACCCTAAACCCTAAACCTTAACCCTAAACCTTAAACCATAAACAATCACTAAACCCTAAAACCTAAATTGTAAAACCTAAAACTCTAAACCATAAACCCTAAACCCTAAACCCTAAACCCTAAACCCTAAACCTAAAACCTAAACCCTAAACCATAAGCCCTATAATCCCTAAATAAGCCCTAAATCTAAACCCTAAACCCTAAACACCTAAACCACTAAACCACTAAACCATAAACCCTAAACCTAAACCCTAAACCCTAAACCTAAAACCTAAACTCCTAAACCCTAAAAGATAAACCTTAAACCCTAAACCTAAATTAAACCATAAACATAACATAAACCCTAAACCCTAAAGCCTAAATCTAAACCTAAGCCCTTAAACCAAAAACCTAAACCCTAAACCCTAAAACCTTAAATCCTAAACCCTAAACCATAAACCCTAAACTCAAATATTAAACCCTAAAACCTAAACCATAAACCCTAAACCCTAAACCCTAAGCTCCTAAACCCTAAACCCCTAAGCCTTAACCCTAAGACCTAAAGCCTAAACCATAAAAACCCTAAATCCTAAACCCTAAACCCTAAACTAAACCATAAACCCTAACCCTAAACCTAAACCCTGGGCCACACCCTAAACCCTAAAC
>CM031235.1:279027063-279077063 GCA_018340775.1 Taxus wallichiana var. yunnanensis | reverse complement strand
ACCTAAAACATAAACCCTAAACCCTTAAACCTAAACCCTAAACCTTAAACCTAAACCCTAAACCCTAAACCATAAACCTAAAACCCTAAACCTGAGATCATAAACCCTAAACCCTAAAACCCTAAAAAACCTAAACCATAAACCATAAACCATAAACCCTAAAACTAAACCCTAAACCCTAAACCTTAAACCTTATCCCTAAAACATAAACCATAACACCTAAATATAACCCTAAACCCTAAACCTAAATCCCTAAACCTAAAAACCTAAACCCTAAACCATAAACCCATAAACCCCTAAACCTTTAAAGCCTTAAACCATAAACCCTAAACCCTAATTCCTAAACCCTAAACCTATAAACCATAAACCATAAACCATAAACCTAAACCTAAACCTAAACCCTAAACTAAAACCCTAAACCCTAAACCCTAAACCATAAACTCCTAAAACTTAAACCCAATCGCAAACCCTAAACCCCTAACCCTAAACCCTAAACCTAAACCATAAACCCTAAACCCTAAACCTAAAACTAAACTTTAATCATAAACCACATAAACCCTAAATTTTTAGCCCTAAACCTAAAACCTAAAACCCTAAACCCTAAACCCTAAGCCTAAAAATTATATCCCTTAGTCTTAAAATTCAACCCTAATACCTAAAACCTAAACCCTAAACCCTAAACCTAAATCCTAAATATTAAATCCTAAACCATAAAACCCTAAACCAAACATTAAACCTAAAACCTAAACCCTAAACCCTAAACTCAAAACATTAAACCCTAAACCCTAAACACTAAAAATTAAACCTAAGTCATAAACCCCATTAACCCTAAACTTTTATCCCTAAAACATAAACCGTACACCCTAAACCCTAAAACCTAAGCCCTAAAATGTAATCCCTTAGCCCTAAACCCTAACCTAAACCCTAAACCCTAAACCTTGAGCCCTAAACCTTGAGCACTAAATCCTAAACCCTAAACCCTAAATATTAAACCCTAAATCATAAACACGAAACCCTAAACTTTAAACCCTAAACCTAAATGCTAAACCCTAAACCCTAACTCCAAAAACTAAACCCTAAATCATAAACCCTTATACCCTAAACCCAAAAACAATAACCCTAAAACCTAAACCCTAAACACTAAACCCTAAACCCTAAACCCTAAGCCCTAAACCTAAACCTATCACAAACCTAAACCTTAAACCCTAAACACCTAAACCAAAAACCCTAAAACCCTAAACTCGAGCACTAAACCCCAAATCTTAAACCCTAACCCATAAACCATAAAATATAAATCCTAAACCCTAAACCATAAACCATAAACCATAAATCCTAAACACTAAACCCTAAATTCAAAACTATAAACCCCTAACTCCCTAAAACTAAACTTGAATAGTAAACCCTAAACCCTAAAGATTAAACCCTAAAGCCCTAAACCCTAAACCCTAAACCCTAACCCTAATCCCTAAACCCTAAACCCTAAATATTTAGCCACTAAAACCATAAACCCTAAACCCTAAGCCCTAAAATGTAATCCCTAAGCCCTAAAAATTAAACCTAGCCTAAGACCTAAACCCTAAACCATAAATCCTAAACCATAAACATTAAATCCTAAACCATAAACCATAAAAAATAAATCCTAAACCCTAAACCCTAAACTTGAAACACTAAACCTAAACAAAACCCTAAACCCTAAACCCTAAAAACTAAACCGGAGTTGTAAACCCAATAAACCCTAAACTTTATCCCTAATCCATAAACTCTAAACTCTAAACCTAAACTTTAAACCCTAAACCTTTAGCCCTAACCTTTAAAGCAGCCTAAACCCTAAACCCTAAACCATTAAAATTAAACCCTAAATCATAAACTTAAACCCTAAACTTAAATTACTAAACCCTAAACCCTAAACCTAAAGCCTAAACCTTAAAAACTAAACCCTAAACCCATAAACCCCATATAACCCTAAACCCTAAACCATAAACCCTAAACACTAAACCCTAAACCCTAAACCCTAATCCCTAAACCTGTAATCCATTAGCCCTAAACCTTAAACCTTGAGACCTAAACCATAAAGCCTAACCATAAACCCTAACCCATAACCCTAAATCCTAAACCCTAAACCCTAAACCCCAAATATTAAACCCTAACCCATAAACCATAAACCCTAAACCATAAATCCTAAACTTTAAACCCTAAACTAAAAACCCTAAACCCTAAAAATTAAACCTTAAATCATAAACCCTCAAACCCTAAACCTTTAGACCTAAACCATAAACCCTAAAACCTAAACCCTAATCCCTAAACATTAAGCCCTAAATTGTAATCCCTTAGCCCTAAACCTTAAAATTTGAGACCTAAGCCATAAACCCTAAACCATAAGCACT
This sequence comes from Taxus wallichiana var. yunnanensis, assembly GCA_018340775.1. Taxonomy (NCBI): domain Eukaryota; kingdom Viridiplantae; phylum Streptophyta; class Pinopsida; order Cupressales; family Taxaceae; genus Taxus; species Taxus wallichiana. The sequence goes on along the minus strand of CM031235.1, from coordinate 279,074,679 downwards.
AAACCCTAAACCCTAAACCCCAAATATTACACCCTAAATCGTAAATCATAAATCATAAATCCAAAACCCTAAACCCTAAAATCAAAACCCTAATCCCTAAACCTTAAACATTAGACTCTAAATCATAAACCCTAAACCCTAATAACTAAACCTTGAATTGTAAACCAAATCCCATAAACCTTTAGCCCTAAGCCATAAACCCTAAGTTCCCTAAATCCTAAACACTAAACCTTAAACCCTAAACCCTAAGACCTAACCCTAAACATTAATCCCTTATCGTTAAACCTTAAACCCTTATACCTAAATCATAAACCCTAAAAATTAAACCCCAAATATAAACTTGAAACTTGAAACTTTAAACCCTAAACACTAAACTTTAAACCTAAACCCCTAACTAAAAACCCTTAAAAATAAACCTTAAATCATAAACCCCATATACCCAAACCCCTAAACCCTAACCCCTAAATTGTAATCCATTAGCCCTAAACCTTAAACCTTGAGACCTAAAATTGAAACCCTAAACCATAAACCGTAAACAATAAACCCTAAGCCCTAAACCTTGAACATTAAATCCTAAACCCTAAACCCCAAATATTAAACCCTAACCTGTAAACCATAAACCATAAACTTGAAACCCTAAACTAAACCTAAACCCTAAACCCTAAAAACTAAACCTTAAATCATAAATCCCACAAACCTTAAACCTTTAGCCCTAAACAATAAACCCTAAATCAAAAACCCTAATCCCTAAACCTTAAGCCCTAAACAAGTAATCCCTTAGCCCTAAACCTTAAACCCTAAGACCTAAACCATAAACCGTAAACCCGGGCACTAAACCCTAAACCCTAAACTCTAAATATTAAACACTAAACCGTAAACCATAAAAAATAAATCCAAAACCCTAAACCATAAACTCAAAACCCTAATCCCTAAACCTTAAACCCTAAATCCTAAAACCTAAACCTTAAACCCTAAAACTAAAACTAAATGTAAACCCCATAAACCTTTGGCCCTAAAGCCATAAACCCTAAACCCTAAATCCTAAACACTAAACCTTAAACCCTATACCCTAAGACCTCAACCCTAAACGTTAATCCCTTAGCCTTAAACCTTAAACCCTTATACCTAAACCCTAAATAATAAACCCTAAGCACTAAACCCTAAACCCTTAACACTAAATATTTAAAACCGTAAACCATAAATCATAAACCCTAAACCCTAAACCCTAAACTTGAAACCCTTAACCCCTAAAAACTAAACGATAAACCCTAAAAACTAAACCTCGAATCGTAAACCCCATTAACCATAAACCTTTAGTCCTAAACCATAAACCCCAAACCCTAAATCTTAAGCCCTAAAATATAATCCCTTAGCCATAAACCTTAAACCCTAAGACCTAAACCCTAAATCTTAAACCATAAACCCTAAAACTTAAACCTTGAGCACTAAACCCTAAACCCTAACTATTAAATATTAAACCCAAAATCCTAAACCATAAACCATAAATCCTAAACACTAAACCATAAACTCAAAATCCTAAAACCTAAACCTAAACCCGAAAACTAAACCTTGAATCATAAACCCCATAAAAACTTAACCTTTAGCCATGAACCATAAACCCTAAACCCTAAACACTAAACCCTAAACCCTAAAATGTATTCCCTTAGCCCTAAACCTGAAACCCCGAGACCTAAACCCTAAACACTAAACCTTTAATCGTAAACCAAATATACAATAAAATTTTTAACCTTAAACCATAAACTGTAAAAACACTAAAGTCAAAACCTTAAACCCTAAATCCTAAACCCTAAGCCCTAAATTATAATCCCTTAGCCTTAAACCTTAAACCTTGAGACTCGAACCCTAAACCCTAAACCCTAAACCCTAAGCACTAAACCCTAAACCCTAAACCCTAAATATTAAACCCTAAACTATAAACCATAAACCATAAATCCTAAACCCTAAACAAAAAACTCTAAACCCTAAAAACTAAACGTTGAACCATAAACCCCATAAAACCTAAACCTTTAACCCTAAACCATAAATGCTAAACCCTAAAACCTAAAAAAATCTAAACCTAAAACCATAAGCCTTAAACAATAATGCCTTAGCCATAAACCTTAAACCCTTAAAGACTAAACCCTAAACCATAAACCCTAAACCTAAATCCTAAACCCTAAACCCTAAAGTCAAAACTCTAAACCCTAAACTCTAAAACCTAAACCCTAAACCCTAAACAATAAACCATAAATCCTAAACCCTTAATGCTAAAGTCAAAACCCTAAACCATAAACTCTAAACCCTAAACCCTAAACCCTAAATCCTAAACCCTAAACCCTAAAAACTAAACCTTAAATCGTAAACCCCATAAACCCTAAACCTTGAGCCTTAAACAATAAACCCTAAACCCTAAACCCTAATCCCTAAACTATAATCCCTTAGTCTTAAACCTTAAACCATGAGACTTAATCCCTAATCCCTAAACCCTAATTCCTTAGACCTAAACCCTAAACCCTAAACCATAAACCATAAACCCTAAAATCTAAACCCTAAAAATTAAACCGTAAAGCCTGTAAACCTAAACCCTAAACCTAAACCCTAAAAACTAATCATTTAATCATAAACCTAATAAACCCTAAACCTCTAAGCCATAAACCAAAAATCGTAAACCCTAAACCCTAAACCTTAAACACGAATACCTCAACCCTAAATCATAAACCATAAACCCTAAATCTTAAACCTTAAATCCTAAACATTAAACCCTAAACCCTAAACAATAAACCAAAACCCTAAACCCTAAATCCTAAACCCTAAACCTTAAAATCGTAAGACCCATAAAATAAACCTTTAGCCCTAAACCCTAAACCCTAAACCCTAATGCCCTAAACTATAATCCCTTAGACCTAAACCTTAAACCTTGAAAACTATACCCCAAACCCTAAAGCTGTAAAGCAAAAACCCTAAAAAATTAAACCTTGAATCATAAACCCCATAAACCCTAAACAATAAGCCCTAAGCCCTAAACCCTAAAGCACTAAACTATAAACCCTAAATATTAAATCCTAAACCCTAAGCCCTAAAATAAAAACCCTAAATCATAAGCCCTAAACCATAAACCCTAAACCCTAAACCTTGAATCATAAACCCCTAAACTAACTAAACCCTAAACCCTAAAGTCGAAAACCTTAACCCTAAACCCTATATGCTAAACCCTAAACCTAAAACCCTAAACCCTAAAAACTAAACCTTGAATCATAAACCGCATGAACCCTAAACCTTTAGCCCTAAACCATAAACCCTAAATCCTAAACTCTAAACCCTAAACACTAAGCACTAAACCCTAAACCATAAACCCTAAATATTAAATCCTAAACCATAAAAATAAACCATAAATCCTCAATCCTAAATAATAAACTTGAAACCCGAAACCTAAACCATAAACCCTAAACCTCAAAAACTAGACCTTGAATCATAAACCATTTAAACCCTAAACCCTAAACCTAAGCACTAAACCCTAAACCTTAAATATTAAACCCTAAACCATAAACTTGAAACCCGAAATCTAAACTCTAAACCCTAAACCAAAAAAAATAAAACTTGAATCGTAAACCCCATAAACCCTAAACCCTAAATCCTAAACCATAAACCCTAAACCCTCAATGGTAAGCCCTAAACTATAATCCATTAGCCTTAAAACTTAAACCCCGAGACCTAAACCCTAAACCATAAATCATAAAACTAAACCCCAAACTCTAAACCCGAGAACTAACCCCAAAATCAATAAACCCCAAATATAAAACAATAAACCGTAAACCATAAAAGATAAATCCTTAACCGTAAACCCTAAACTTGAAACCCTAAACCTAAACCCTAAAACCTAAAAATAAACCTTGAATCATAATCCCCATGAATCCTAAACCTTTAGCCCTAAACCATAATCCCTAAACCCTAATCCCTAAAATGTAATCCCTTATCCCTAAACCTTAAACACTGAGACCTATAACCTAAACCCTAAACCCTTAATCCTACAAGCCTTAAACCTAAACCCTAAATCCTTAGCACTAAACCTTAAACCCTAAACAATAAAAATAAACCATAAATTATAAACCCTAAACCCTAATCTCAAACCTAAACATAAACCCTAAACCTAATAACTAAAACTTGAATCATAAACGCCATAAACCTTTACCCCTAAATCTGTAAACCGTAAACCCTAAAACCTAAACCATAAACCCTAATCCCTAAGCCTTAAGCCGTAATCCATTAACCCTAAACCTTAAACTCTAAGACCTAAATTCTAAACCCTAAAAGCTAAAACTTAAACCCCAAAGACCTTAACCCTAAATATTAAACCTTAAACCATAAACTCAAAACCCTACACCCTAAAACCCTAAACTCAAAACCCTAAACCCTAAAACCTAAACCCTAAACCCTAAAAACTAAACGTTGAATCGTAAACTCCATATATCCTAATCCTTTAGCCCTACACCATAAACCTAAACCCTAAGCCCTAAGCCCTAAATTATAATCACTTAGACTTAAACCTAAACCCTAACACCTAAACCCTAAACCTTAAACCCTAAACCCTAAACCCTTAACAATAAATATTAAACCCTAAATCGTAAAACATAAACGATAAATCCTAAACCTAAACCCTAAACTTTAAATCCTAAACCCTAAACCCTAAAAAAAAACTTTGAATCGTAAACCCCATAAACCCTAAATCGTTTGCTAAATCATAAACCCTAAATCCTAAAAAATAAACCTAAACCTAAATTATAATCTCTTAGCTCCTAAACCTTAAACCTAAGACCTAAACCCTAAATATTAAACCCTAAATAGTAAACCATAAACCATAAATCCTAAACCCTAAACCCTAAACTCGAAACCCTAAACCGAAAAACTAAACCTTGAATTATAAACCCTATAAAACCTAAAGCTTTATCCCTAAACCCCGAACCCAAAACCCTAAAAACTAAACCTTGAATCATAAACCCCATAAAACCCAAACCTTTAGCCCTAAACAATAAAACCTAAACACTAAACCATAAACCCTAAACCCTAAGCCTTAAACTATAATCCATTATCCCTAAACCATAAACCCCGAGACCTAAACCCTAAACCTTAAACCCTAAAATATAAACCATAAATCCTAAAACCTCAACCCTAAAGTCACAACCCTAAACCCTAAACACTAAATCCCTAAACCTTAAAGCCTAAAAACTAAACCTTGAATCATAAACCCCATAAACACTAAACCTTTACCCTTAAATCATAAACCGTACACCCCAAAAACCTAAAACTTAAAACCTAAATCCTTAATCGTAAACCATAAATATTGAACTCAAAACCATAAACTATAAACCATAAATCTTAAACCCTAAACCCTAAACTCAAAACCATAAACCCAAAACCCTAAATTATAAGCCCTAAAATCTAATTGCTTAGCCCTAAAACTTAAACCATGAGACCTAAACCCTAAAATCTAAACCATAAAAATTTTACCTTGAATCGTAAACCCCAAAACCCTAAACCTTAAAATTTAAAAACTAAACCATAAACCCTTAACCCAAATCCCTAAACCCTAAACCCTAAACCTTTAGCCCTAAACCATAAATACTAAACCCTAAACCCTAAACCCTAAAATGTAATCCATCTTAAACATTGAGACCTAAACCCTAAACACTAAATGATAAACCATAAACCATAAACCATAAATCATAAATCCTAAACCCTAAACCCCAAAACCCTAAACCTTTAGCCCTAAACCCAAAACCCTATAACCTATACCCTATGTCCTAAGCCCTAACATGTAATCCCTTAGTCCTAAACCTTAAACCCTAAGACCTAAACCCTAAACCCTAAATTATAAACCATAAACCCTAAAAACTAAACCTTGAATTATAAACCCCATAAATGCTAAACATTTAGCCCTAAACCCTTAATATTAAACCCTAAACCTTAAACCATAAAACATAAATCCTAATCCCTAAACCCTAAACCTTAAACCCTAAACTCTAAACACTAAACCTTGAATCTTAAACCCCATACACCCTAAACCTTTAGCCCTAAACCATAAACCATAAACCCTAAGCCCTAAACTAAAATCCTTTAACTCTAAACCCTAAACCCCAAACCCTAAATATTAAACCCTAAACCATAAACTATAAACCATAAATCCTAAACCCTAAACCCTAAACTCAAAACCCTAAAACCTAAACCATAAACCCTAAACCCTAAAGCCAAAATCCTAAAAACTAAACCTTGAATCATAAACTCCATAAATCCTAAACCTTTAACCGTAAACCATAAACCCTAAACCCTAAACCTCAAACCCCGAGCCTTAAACTATAATCCCTTAGGCCTAAACCATAAACATTGAGACCTAAACCCTAAACCCTAAACTACAATCACTTAGCCCTAAACCTTAAATCCCTGAGACCTAAACCTTAAACCCTAAAAACTAAACCTTGAATCATAAACCCCATAAACACTAAACCTTTATCCCTAAACCATAAACCCTAAACCCTAAACCCTAAGCCTTAAATTTTAATCCCTTATCCCTAAACCTTAAACCTTGAGACATAAACCCTAAACCCAAAATCCTAAAACATAAACCATAAATCCTAAATCCTTAACCCTAAAGTCATAACCCTAAACCCTAAATCATAAACCCTTAAAACTAAACCTTGAATTGTAAACCCCATAAACCCTAAACCTTTAGCCTTAAAATATAAACCTTACACCCTAAACCCTAAATCCTAAAGCCTAAAGCCTAAACCCTAAACCCTAAATATTAAACCATAAACCATAAACCATAAAAATTAAGCCCTAAACTCTATACCCTAAACCTTAAACCCTAACCCGTAAAAAGTCTAATCGCTTAGCCCTAAACCTTAAACCCTGAGAATTAAACCCTAAACCATTAAAATTAAACCTTGAATCATAAACCCCATAAACCCTAAACCTTTATCCCTAAACCCAAAACCATAAAAATAAAACCTAAAAACTAAAACCTAAACCCTAAACCCTAAACCCTTAACCCTAATCCCTAAACTATAATCCCTTAGCCCTAAACCATAAAACCTAAGACCTAAACCCTAAACCCTAAACCTTTAGCCCTAAACCACAAATACTAAACCCTAAACATTAAGCCCTAAAAAGTAATCCATCTTAAACATTGAGACCTAAACCCTTAACCCTAAACCCTAAACCCTAAAAATTAAACCCTAAATCTTAAACTATAATCATAAATCATAAACTAAAAACCCTAAACCCTAAACCCAAAAACTAACCTTGAATCAGAAACCCCATATACCCTAAAACCAAAACCATAAACCCTAAATCGTAAACATTAAACCTAAACAATAAAGCGCTAAACCATAAACATTAAGCCCTAAACTATAATCCATAAGACCTAAACCTTAAACCCGAGACCTAAACCCAAAAACCTAAACCATAAACCATAAACCCTAAACCCTAAACCCTAAACCCTAAACCCTAAACCATAGGCACTAAACCCTAAACCCTAAATATTAAACCCTAAACTATAAACCATAAACTCTAAATCCTAAACCCTAAACCCTAGACATGAAAACCTAAACCCTAAACCCTAAACCCTAAGCCCTAAACTATAATCCCTTAAACTAAAACTTAAACCATAAGACCTAAACCTTAAACCCTAGACCTAAACCTTAAATCCTAAAATCTAAAACCTAAACCCTTAACACTAAACCTTAAATCCTAAACACTAAATATTAAACCCTAAACCCTAAACCATAAACAATAAACCCTAAACCCTAAAATCTAAACTCTAAACCCTAAACCTTAAACCCTAAACCATAAATCCTAAACTCTAAACCCTAATAACTAAACCTTGAATCATAAACCCCATATAACTTTAGCACTAAGCGATAAACCCTAAACCCTAAACACCCAAACCTTAAGCCCTAAGCCTAAAATTTGTTCCTTAGAACTAAACCTTAAACCCCCGATACCTAAATCCTAAAGCCTAAACCTCAAACCCTAATCCCTAAACCATAAACCCTAAACCCTAAACAATAAACCCAAGGCCCTAAATGCTAAGCCATAAACTGTAACCCATTATCCCTACACCTTAAACCCTAAGACCTAACATCTAAACCATAAACCCGAAACCCCGAGCACAAAATCCTAAACCTAAAACCTAATTATTAAACGTAAAATGCTAAACCATAAAAGATAAATCCTAATCCCTAAATCCTAAACTTGAAACCCTAAACCCTAAATCCCAAACCCTAAACCCTAAACCTAAAAATAAAAACCATAAAAACTAAACCCTAAAACCTAAAACCTAAAACCTAAAACCTAAACCCTTAACCCTAAGCCCTAAACTATAATCTTAGCCCTAAACCATAAACCCTAAGACCTAAAACCTAAACCCTAAACCCTAAACCTTAAGCCCTAAACCGTAATCCATCTTAAACATTGAGACCTAAACCCTATAACACTAAACCCTAAAACCTAAAACCCTAAACCCTAAAACCTAAAACCTAAACCCTAAACCCTAAACCCTTAACCCTAAGACCTAAGCTATAATCCCTTAGCCCTAAACCCTAAACCCTAAACCTTTAGCAATAAACCATAAATACTAAACCCTAAACCCTAAACCTTAAGATCTAAACTATAATCCATCTTAAATATTGAGACCTAAACCCTTAACCCTAAACCCTAAACCCTAAAAATTAAACCCTAAACCGTAAACCATAAACCGTAAATGATAAACTAAAAACCATAAACTTTAAACCATAAACCCTAAACCTAAAAACTAAACCTTGAATCAAAAACCCCATATACCCTAAAACCAAAACCATAAACCTTAAATTGTAAACATTAAACCCTATACAATAAACCCCAAACCCTAAACATTAAGACCTAAACTATAATCTATTAGACCTAAACCTTAAACCCATAGACCTAGACCGAAAACCTAAACCCTAAACCCTAAACCCTAAACCCTAAATCCTAAACCCTAAACCCCGAGGCACTAAACCCTAAACCTAAATATTAAACCCTAAACTATAAACCATAAACTCTAAATCCTAAACCCTAAACCCTAGACTTGAAACCCTAAACCCTAAGCCCTAAACTATAATCCCTTAGCCCTAAAACTTAAACCATGAGACCTAAACCCTAAACCCTAAACCTGTCAACCTTAAATCCTAAAACCTAAACCCTTAACACTAAACCTTAAATCCTAAACAATAAATATTAAACCCTAAACCATAAACCATAAACCATAAATCCTAAACCCTAAACCATAAACCCTAATAACTAAACCTTGAATCATAAACCCCATAAAATTTTAGCCCTAAGCCATTAACCCTAAACCCTAAACACCAAACCTTAAGCCCTAAGCCCTAAACTTTAATCCCTTAGAACTAAACCTTAAACCCCGAGACCTAAATCCTAAACCATAAACCATAAACCCTAATCCCTAAACCATAAACCCTAAACCCTAAACCCTAAACTATAAACCCAAAACCCTAAATGCTAAGCCATAAACCGTAATCCATTATCCCTACACCTTAAACCCTAAGACTGACATCTAAACCATAAAACCTAAACCCTCAATCCTAAGCACAAAATCCTAAACCCTAAAAACCCAATTGTTAAATGCTAAACCCTAAACCATAAATGATAAATCATAATCCCTAAATCCTAAAATTGAAACCCTAAACCCCAAACCCTAAACCCTAAACCTGAAAAAAAAACCATAAAATCTAAACCTTAAATTGTAAACCCCATAAACCCTAAACCTTAGCCCCAAACCATAAACCCTAAACCCTAAAATGTAATCCCTTAAAATTAAACCTTAAACCCTAAAAACAAAACCTAAACCTAGAAATGAGAGAGGAATCTCCAGATTAAAACTCCTGATTTAGATCTATATTTTACACAACTAATGATGGTGATGCACTCTAAATTGCAAGGGAGGATAGAAATGGTGAAACTAACTAATTTTTGCCATGTAAATAGAATAGACACAAATTCATGAAATGCAACAAGGAAAACATACACAAGCTGATAGATGTAATTAGGGTCTTAAAATGAAGTAAAACAATACAAACGAGAGGATTTGAAAGCATTCACGAGTTTGCCTTTGTCATTTCCATGTAAAATCTCTTGCATTCCACCATCAAAGAGGTATAAAACTATTCTACAATACTTGAAAAAGGTCTGATTCTTTACAACTATCACTTGCTTTGGAGGTGAAAGAAGAAGTTTTCTATGCCAAAAAGTGTTCAACCATGAAGAAATGAGCCAAATCTGGCTTTTACAGTGCATGGGTCGAGCCCAGGAGAGAGAAAATGTAAAAAATGTGGGAGCCCATTCCTCATTGATGGAAAATGCATTAAAACAAGCATGGAGGACCTTACAAACCCATACCCTATCATTTTTGACCATATTGGAGAAGAATGCGACCCATTTTGTATTAAATTTGGTTGTTGAAATGTCATTTCTGGCCATGGACACGTACCAGAACTGTTTTTGAATTTTCTCTCTCAAACTGAACCAAAATTAGAAATTGACCATGGAATCATGTAGATAATTTTAACATCTTTCCAATGATATAAAGAACGTGAAAATCGAGCTCTGGATCAAAAGATATGATCGTTTGAAGATTTAGGGCAAAAACGGCCCAAAAACGGATCGGCGGGAAAAATTTTCAAATTTTACCTCTTTTTGTCTTTGGAAAATTTTCAAAAATTTCCACGCTCCGCCTTGGTCGGATGCCACGTGTGGGTGCTGATTGGCTTCATGCAATTCTCTCTCCTTCCCTTTCGTGGGTTTTCCTTTGAAAATTTGACTTTTCTTACACTTTGGAAAAATTTTCATTTTCCCCCGTGCCCCGCCACTTGGGACACGTGGCATCATTTGGTTTGTCGACAGGGGTGTGGGGAAAACCTTTACCTTTTAGTTTTTTAGCCAAAACTTTTGCTAAATTTTCTAAATCCTCCCCAAGCTCCACACTCCCCTTCTCCTTAGGACATGTGTCCTCCTCGGTTGGCTCGGGCCACGACCCTCAACTCGCCCCTTTGAAAACTCGGCAAAAACACTTAAGTGAAAAGTTCACCTCTCCTCTCTGCACTCGGTTCCATGGACACACGTGGCCCATTCTTATTGGCGTGCGGGCTATGCGGGCCGATTTTGGCCTTTGAAACTTTTACAAAAACTTAGCAAAATTTCCATTTCACCCCGCGCCTTGAGCGAGCCTCCCGACACGTGTCGAGTTCCTATTGGCCATGGGCCAAAATTCAAAAATTCACCCATGGAAAACACTTAGCCAAATTTTTTATTGCGCCTCCCCTTGTGACACGTGTCACACTGTGATTGGTCTGCGGGCCCCACGGGAAAAATTTTCCACTTGAACCTTCGACCAAAACTTGGAAAAATTTCCAATTTGCCTCCGACCCCCGAACTCCTCTGCCACGTGGCAGCTTCCTATTGGCTGCGGGCCTCAAATGGGAAAATTTTCCACAAAAACTCCGTGAGCCATAACTTGAAAAATATAAGGAGTTAGGAGGAAAACTTTACCTTTCTGGAAAGCTGAGAGAGAGCTCTATCTAATGGTGCCATTTCTAGAAAGCCTTGAGTGCCTTAAAATAAAAAAATGTGGACTGAGGCACAAGAGAGGCAAGAACACAAGGAGTTAGCCACAAAAAATGAGCTGGGGCACATTTTGGATAACAATTTTGGTGACTCAGAGGGGTCATCTACCTGCTAGATGAAAGTACCAGTAGCCTGAAGTAGTCCATTGGGCATGGAGCCATCAAATATTCTATTTAGAACCCCAACTGACTTAGAATGTGCAAGGAGGAAGATGGAATATCACATGATGGAAGCAAGGACTGCAAAACATCTCCAGGGACAACAAGTTGTGCCAAAGCACTTAGGGAAAGCAAAACTAACCTACAGAAAAACAATGTGCAAAGCACTTGGAGGAATGAAAATCTAATCTAATATTTACAAGGTGGTAAATTTCCCTCTAGAAGCAATGCTTGAGATAGATTCCATTATTTGGAATCTGTAGTTCTTCACCATCAATGAGGCCAATTGGAAAGCATTGTTGTTCTTGCACTTTCGTGACCATGTATGGGCCACTCCAAATGGCATCAAATTTTGAATGCCTTCCGGTTTTGCTCTATCCACATCCCATTTCAACACTAGATCTCAACTTGAAAAGATCTATCCTTGGCCTTCTATCAAAGGTCTTTTTGATCAAAGCTTGATCCTTTTCCATTGCTTGGGATGCCGATTTCGACCTCCTGCAGCTCCATCAACTCTGCATATCTCACCTCCATGGGCTCAAACTCTAGCAACTCTAATTGCTTCATGAGTTCCAATGTTGGCAACTCAAGTGACATGGGCAAGATTGCCTCTCTTCCATAGACAAGTTTGAATGGAGAGTTACTGTGGATCTCTTGGGAGTTATCCTATCGGCCCATAAGGCTGATTTTAGTTTGGTATGCCAAGACCTCGATTCTCATCAAGAGTCCTCCTAATGATCCTCAACAAGTTCTTATTTGTAGACTCGGCCTGGCCATTACCTTGAGGGTAATAGTTTGATGAAGTGCTTAGGTAGATCCCGTTCTTGACAGCCCACTCGGTCACCTTGGATCGATGAATGCCGATGCATTATACGAGATTATTGTAGTAGGTATACCAAATCTGGTTGCTATCCCCTCATAAAAGTCTAAGATCTTTGGACTCATTTGCTTCTTTGAGTCTCTTTGCTTGATCCATTTGGTGAAGTAGTCCGTGGCATCAAAATCCATTTGTGCCCTTGACTTGAATTGGGATTAATGACTCGATGAAGTCCAAACCCCATTGCATGAATGGCTGGTCAGCTGAGATTGGATGCAATGGAAGGGCAGCAAGTCTCTCTTTTCCTGTGAAGAATGCACAATTCTTACACCTCTTAATCCATGCATAGCAATCACTGAAAATTTTAGGCCAATAATAACCAGCCTTCATGATTTTTAGAGCTATCACTCTTGGTGCAAAATGACCACCAGCTGGTCCACCATGGAACTCTTCCAACACCCTATGAATCTGATTTGTGCTAATGCATCTCAGCAGCACTCCATTCACATCTTTCTTGAACAAAACTCCATCAACAATGGCATATGGGACAGCTTGCAATCTGAAGTGTCTTCTTTGGGTCTTGTTCATCTCCGGGGGGCATAGGCCTGTGCTTAGGAAGTGTATAATACCTTGGGTCCAGCAAGGAGTGGGGGCAGCATTGTCTTCTTCTTGATTGCCACTTGGCTCATGGCTGTCTGGTATCAAAACAACCTCTTCTTCATTGCATACTTCTTTTTGCTTCCCCAAAACCAGCTGCTCACACAATCCTTTCCCTCTTACCAGCTTGGTGATCTTGATCTCAATGTCATACTCCATGACATGGGTGATCAACCTGCCCTTTTCTCATTCAAATCTTTGTTGAGGAGGAAGTCCTTAACTTGACATGTGAGACCAGCAAGCTGGACCTTGTTGTTTGAGACTAAATGCTTGAATTTCTTCAAGCTTCGATTCTTGCCACACATGCTTCTCAATAAAAAGTACTTCACCTCATAGTCATCTAGGCTCTGGTGAAGAAGGCAATTGGCTGCTCATCATTATCCTTGTTCTCTTTGTACCAAAATGGTAGAAATAGTGTCATTACCTCCAAATGCATAGAGGATGAAATCCTTGGAGAAGTCGGGTTGATGAGAGTTGGTGCTTGAGAAATGGCTTCTTTGATTGCTTCAAAACTCTCCTTGCCTTCTGCTTTGTCCACTTGAAAGCCATGCTCTTCTTTAACATTTTGGTGATGGGCTTGACAAGGGCTGCAAAATCTGGGACAAACCTCCGAACAAAGTTTATCCTCCCAAGAAACTCTGAAGGGCTTTCTTGTGGCTTGGCAATGGTAGTGCTCTTATGGCTTCAACCCTCTCTGGATCAATTGCTAATCCTTCTTTGGAGACAATATGGCCAAGGAGCTTTCCTTCATGTGTAAGAAAGATACACTTCTTAGGATTCAAAGACACTCCAAATCTCCTGCACCTCATGAATACTTGTCTCAAATGAGAGAGGTGGTCTGCTGCATTTTGGAAAAAAACAGTGATATCATCAAGGTAAATCAGCACCACGTTGTTAATCAAACCTTTGAATGCCATGTCCATTGCCCTTTGGAAGGTAGCACCAGCGTTGGACAGCCCAAATGGCATTTTCCTGTATGCAAAAGTTCCCCATTTGGTTGTGAAGGTTGTCTTGGCTGGTCTTCCTCCTTCACCATAATCGATTGTAGCTGAGTAGCCATCAAGTAGTGAAAACCTCTCGGAGCCAGCCACTGACTTGCAAGATTTGCTCCATGGAAGGGAGTGGGTAATGGTCCTTGAGAGATGCTCTATTTAAGTCTCTGAAATCAACACACAATCTGATCTCCCCACTCTTCTTTCTGACTGGAACCAAGTTGGCAACCCAACTAGAATGCTTGATTGGGAATATGATTCTTGACTCAATCAGCTTGTCCAATTCTTTCCTCATGAGAGGCTCCATGTGTGGATTGATTGGTCTTTGTTTCTGGTTGACAGGCTTAGTATTTGGATCCAATTCAATGGTATCTTTGAGCTAAGTTGGGATTGAAACCTTTCAAATCTTCGTAGCTCAAGCAAACACATCGGGGAATTCTTGACACAGTTGCATGAATTCATACCTTTCTTGTTCAGTTGTCATCTTTCCAATTTGCAATGGTTTGTTCTCTTCTACCAAGATGGATACTGAATCCTCTCTCTTGACCTGAATGTTTGCTTTCTCCTTTCTAAACTGATCATTGGGATTAAAAATGGACTCCAAAGTGATAAGTCCCTTGGGCAGCTTGTTAGTTCTCGGTTTGTACCACTTGGTCACCATCTTGTTGTTCAATTTTTCTTGATTCTTAGTGAGAACTCGAGCTTCTTCTTATAAGAAATGGATGATTTCTTTGGTCATTCTCAAACACTTGCCAAGTGACATTGTTATCGGCCTTTGAAGGCCTCACAATCACGTGGATGTTTGGCTGTACCTTGTCTTTTGAATGCTTTCCACAATGTCAAAGGCTGCCCCCTCTGCTGCGACCTGTCGGTGACTTGATTCTCTTTCCTAGGAATGGATTTGATGCCAAAACCCTCAAAATCTTCCATGAGGTCCCACACCCTGTTCTTGTAGCACTTGAGTAGATCATTCTTGGCAGCATGTTGTCCCTTGACCTGATTTACAATCAATTCACTATCACCAAAGACTTGCAAGTTCTTTATTTTCTTCTTGATTGCCCAATGCATCCCTTGCACCAAGGCTTCATATTCAGCAGTGTTATTGGAGCATGCAAACTGAAATCTAAAAGCTGAATAGTACTTTACTCCTTGAGGTGAAACAAGCATGGCTCCACCTCCTGCACCTTGTCTACTCCTTGATCCATCAAAAAAACAGCTGCCATACCTCATTGTCATCTTCATGGTTTGGCTTGGTGATGCTAGGAATAGGCTGATTTTCTTCGTGTATGCAATAGACCCCTAGCTCAGATTCTTCCACTTCTTGATAAGGATCAAAAGCATGTACCTTGTTTGCCCATTCATCAAGAGTTAGATCGGGATGCTTCCAACCTTGGTGTCAGCTTCATCGGTGCTTGGGTGGTCTTCTTGATCAAATGCTGAACAATTGGCGTTGATCTGACTTGGAGTGTAAGGCTCAATGTGGAAGTTTGCAATAGGTTCAGACCTGATTGTAGCCTTAGTTCCATACCTCATTCTGAACAGCATGTGTGACCAATCAATAGACAAATATCCCCCAATCTTGGCTATGAAGTCCCTTGACAAGCATAGGGAAAAGAGTGGTGGAAGGTCTATGATTGATACATCTTGTAAAACAACAACATTTGGACATGCATGCAAGGTAAGACTCAAGTTTCTAATCACCCAACTATTATACTCTTTTGTCCCATCTAGCTGCACTACCCCTTTGGATATGGTTTCATACTGGAGCCCTAGATGATCAGCTATTTGTTTAGGCATCACTGAGCTACTTGCCCCGGAATCTATCATGCAATTATGCACTAGCTGATTTCAATGATTAATGAAACATAGAAAGGAGGGGCTTCAACATTTTACCTTGTTGTCCTCCATGATTTCCCTCAAGCTGGGCAGCATTTGTGAGCACTTTCTCTTGCATCTGAACTTGCTGATTGAAGTTGGCGAGTCCTTCATGGCAGCTTGTAACAAGTCTCTTTGGCACAGGATAGATAGGGATTCCCACATTGATATATTAACATTTGTCTTCTTCATCGATCAATGATATCTTGAATGGTGATGAAGGATCTCTTTGTTGTCCCTTTGCTTGTACATTCACTCCTTGCGTGGGCAGCAATAAGCTGGTATTTGAGTTGGTCTAGGAGCTGTTCTTGGCTGCCCTTGTGCGTTTAAAATTGGATTTTGCTTGCCAACCATTTGTGGAGCCATGGAAGGTTGTGGATTGGTTGGAGCTAATGGTTGTTCTTCACCCAAATTCCTTCTTTTTGACCTTGTGTTGGCTGCAACACCTTGAGAAACTACTTGATTCATGCCACAAAAATCTTCTGCTTGCCAATTTACCAATGTGGTGTCATTTGGGGCTGATTGTTGTTGGAATGTTTCTTGTTGTTGGTTGTTTCCTTGACTGCCCTCACCCTCCACACCAGTAGTTGTCACCATTAATGCTTGATTCAAAGCACCATTGAAGCACATGGATTGGTTATGAGGTTCATTGCATGGAAAACACCAATCATACTCCTGAGCAATGTTGTTTTGTGTTGGCACTAATGCCTTAGAGGTAGATATGGCATTTGGATTATAGGGCTGAAATGGTCTATTGGCAGGAGGCCTTGTTTGATTTATATTTTGCAGCTGGATTAGGAGGTCTTTGTGGTTGGTATGGCTGCTGTTAGGCTGAGCTTGGGGCTGGTAAGAAGGTCTAAAACCTTGGGCTTGTTGCCTCTTGAGAGTAACTAGCTCATTGCCTAGGTTTTGCAATTGCTTCATGACTTCTTGAAGCTCATTTGGGGCACTTGGAGATGAAGTAGAAGCTTCATTTGAACTCTGATTTCTAGGAGTGGGAGAAGGAGCCAAATTAGGTGCTTGATTGGTATTTGGACTCTCTAAACTTGGAAACAATGGCATGGGAGGTCTAGGGGCTAGTTTGCCAGCTTGGATCAAACAATTTTCAGCCCTAATGGCAATGTTATAAGCCATAGGGATAGTTATGCCTCCCATGGACTGAATCAACATAGAAATATCAGAATTTAGAGCTTTGAGATAGTAGAGAAAAGCACCTTCTGTTGTTGGCCTGACTGCCACTGGAATTCTCTCCCAAGTCTTTTGAAATCTGAAGTTGAAATCGGTCAGCTGTTCATTGGGAGCTCTCTTGATGGTTGTCAATTTGCTCCAAAGAGACAAGTTGTCTCCCTTCTCTCCAAATTACTCATGAAGTGCTATACACAATTGATTCCAATTTGTGATAGAACCAGCTCCAAGGCTTCTAAACCATTGCAATGCTTTCCCCTTGAATGAAGATGCCAGCAACTTGACAGCCACTTGCATCTCATTGATTTCATGAATTGCACAAAGGTTAGCAATATCTTTAACATGATCACTGGAGTAGTCTGATTTTCTCCAGTGAAGTATGGAATGTTCTTCAAGGCTGCAATAGGAATTGGATGTTGTGCATTGAGGGCAAGTGGGCTGCTACCTGTGAAGTTGACATAGGGGTTGTTTTGTGCCATTCTAATTGGTCTTAAAACCCTTGTTGCTGAATGAAAGGCCTACCAGGTGGAGGAGTTGAGAGAGTTCTGTTTGGTGGAGATGGAGACCTTTGAATCCTTCTTCCTCTTTGCCTTCTTCTTGGAGATAACTACGAGGTATTCAAAACAACACTTCTTCTTCTCAACTCTTGACCTTGTGGTGATTCTTCTCATGAGTTTTAGGCTGCCTTTGCTTTGCTAAAACAGTTGATTCTTCCCCTTGGAGTCGCGGATATGCAAATTATAGCTCTTTTCAAGCAAGAAAATTGCAGCGAGATGCACATCAACTTTGCTGCAATAAAAATGAGACCTCTAAGGTCCCCCGGTCGTGTGCCAAAAGCTGTTGTTGCAAATCAGCGGCACCCACGGATGCAAATCAAGGTTCTAATTGATTTTAGAGCATCCGGTGTGATTGCACAACATGGAAACCTCTCTCCAAGTGTGGGACTTGTGAAAATGAGAGAGGAATCTCTAGATTAGAGGCTGGTTCCTCAAACTCCTCGATTTAGATCTATATTTTGCACAACTACGAGAGGTTCTAATCCTAATTCTACTCTAATTGCGAGGAGACGGGGATAAAATGCAAAAATGAAACTAACTAAAGATGGTGATGCACCAAAGGAGTGGTGAAACATTTTTGCCATGTAAATAGACACAAATTCATGAAATGCAACAAGGAAAACATACACAAGCTGATAGATGTAATTAGAGGTCTTAAAATGAAGTAAAACAATACAAACAGAGAGGATTGAAAGCATTCACGAGTTTGCCTTTGTCATTTCCATGTAAAAATCTCTTGCATTCCACCATCAAAGAGAGGTATAAACCTATTACAAACTATGAAAAAGGTCTGATTCTTACAACTATCACTTCTTTGGAGGTGAAAGAAGAAGTTTTCAATGCCAAAAGTGTTCAACCATGAAGAAATGAGCCAAATCGGCTTTTACAGTGCATGGGTCGAGCCCAGGAGAGAGAAAACATGTAAAAAATGTGGGAGCCCATTCCTCATTGATGGAAAATGCATTAAAACAGCATGGAGGACCTTACAAACCCATACCCTATCATTTTTGACCATATTGGAGAAGAATGCGACCCATTTTGTATTAAATTTGGTTGTTGAAATGTCATTTCTGGCCATGGACACGTACCAGAACTGTTTTTGAATTTTCTCTCTCCAAACTGAACCAAAATTAGAAATTGACCATGGAATCATGTAGAGAATTTTAACATCTTTCCAATGATATAAAGAACATGAAAATCGAGCTCTGGATCAAAAGATATGATCGTTTGAAGATTTAGGGCAAAAATGGCCCAAAAACGGATCGGCGGGAAAAATTTCAAATTTTACCTCTTTTTGTCTTTGGAAAAATTTTCAAAAATTCCCGCGCTCCGCTGGTCGGATGCCACGTGTCGAAGAGTGCTGATTGGCCGCGTAATTCTCTCTCCTTCCCTTTCGTGGGTTTTCCTTTGAAAATTTTGACTTTTTATACTTTGGAAAAAATTTCATTTTCCCCCGCGCCCCGCCACTTGGGACACGTGGCATCATTTGGTTCGTTGACAGGGGCGCGGGGAAAACCTTTACCTTTTAGTTTTTGGCCAAAACTTTTGCTAAATTTTCTAAATCCTCCCCGAGCTCCACACTCCCCTTCTCCTTAGGACACGTGTCCTCCTCCGGTTGGCTCGGGCCAACCCTCCAACTCGCCCCATTGAAAACTCGGCAAAAACACTAAGTGAAAATTTCACCCTCTCCTCCACCGCTCGGGTTCCAATGGACACGTGGCCCATTCTTATTGGGCGCGGGCTATGCGGGCCGATTTTGGCCTTTGAAACTTTTACAACAAACTTAGCAAAAATTTCCATTTCGCCCCCGACGCCCATGAGCCTCCCTCGACACGTGTCGAGTTCCTATTGGCCGCGGGCCAAAATTCAAAAATTCACCCATGGAAAACACTTAGCCAAATTTTTTATTGTGCCTCCCCTTGTGACACGTGTCACACTGTGATTGGTCCGCGGGCCCCACGGGAAAAATTTTCCACTTGAACCTTCGACCAAAACTTGGAAAAATTTCCAATTTGCCTCCGACCCCGAACTCCCTCGCCACGTGGCAGCTTCTATTATTTTGCGGGCCTCAAATGGGAAAATTTTCCACAAAAACTCTTTGAGCCATAACTTGAAAAATATAAGGAGTTAGGAGGAAAACTTTACCTTTACGGAAAGTGAGAGAGAGCTCTATCTAATGGTGCCATTTCCAAAAGAAAGCCTTGAGTGAAAATCACTAAAACCTAAACCCCGAGAATTAAACCCCAAACCCTTAACGCATATTAAACCATAAACTATAAATTTTACACCCTAAACCATAAACTTGAAATTTTAAATCCTAAACCCTAAACCCTAAAAACTTAACCTTGAATCATAAACCCCATAGACTATAAACTTTTATCCTAAACCATAAAGCCTAAACCCTAATCCCTAAAATGTAATCCCTCAGTAAAACACTAAACCCTAACCCTTAAAACTAAACCCTAAACCCTAAATATTAAACCCTAAAACGTAAACTCGAAAACCTTAACCTAAACCCTAAACCCAAAAAAAATAAACCTTGAATCCTAAACCCATATATCCTAACCCATAAACCATAAACCCTAAACGTTCAGCCCTAAAATGTAATCCCTTAGACCTAAACCTTAAACCCTGAGACCTAAACCCTAAACCCTAAATCCTAAAGCCTAAAGCCTAAATCCTAAAGCCTAAACCCTAAACCCTTAGCAATAAGATACCTTAAACCCTAAACCGTAAATAATAAACCCATAACTATAATCCATAAACCATAAATCATAAACCCTAAACTAAAAACCCTAAACCCTAAACCTTAAACCCTAAATCCTAAATCCTAAACCCTAAACACTAAACCATAATAACTAAACCTTAAAACATAAACCCAATAAACCTTTAACTCTAAGCCATAAAAACTAATCATTAAGCCCTAAACTTTAATCCCTTATCCCTATACCTTAAACCCTAAACCCTAAACCCTAAGCCCTAAACCCTAAACCATAAACCCTAAAACCTAAACACTAAGCCTTAAACTATAATCCATTAGCCCTAAACCTTAAATCTTGAGACCTAACACCTAAACCATAAACCATAAACCGTAAACCGTAAACCCTAGGCACAAAACCCTAAACCCTAAACCCTAAACCCAAATATTAAAGAATAAAATGTAAACCATAAACCATAAATCCTAAACCCTAAACCCTAAACACTTAACCACCTAAAAACTAAACCTTGAATCATAAACCCCATAAACCTTAAACCGTAAACCATAAACCATAAATTGTAAACCCTAAACCCTAAACTTGACATCCTAGACCCTAAATCCTAAAACCTAAAACCTAAACCATATACCCTATACCCTACTAACTAAACCTTGAATTGTAAACACCATAAACCTTTACCCCTACACCATAAATCCTAAACCCTAAACCCTAAGCCCAGGAATCGTAGTTCCTTAGCCTTAAACCTTAAACCCTTATACCTAAACCATAAACTTTAAACCCTAATTGCTAAAACATAAACCCCTGAGCACAAAACCTAAAACCCTTAAAATAAATATTAAACCCTAAACCTTAAACCATAAACCATAATTCCAACACCCTAAACACTAAACTTGAAAACATAAATCCTAAACCCTAAACCCTAAAAATTAAACATTGAATCATAAACCTTATAAACCCTAAACCTTTAGCCCTAAACAATAAATCCTAGACCCTAAACCCTAAACCCTAAGCATAAAACCCTAAACCCTAAAACCCAAACATCAAACCATAAAATGTAAACCATAAATCATAAATCCTAAACCCTTAACCTTGAAAACTAAACCTTGAATCATAAACCCCATAAACCCTAAAATGTAAACCATAAACCATAAATTTTAAATCATAAACCCTAAACTTGACACCTAAACCCTAAACCCTAAACCCTAAATCCTAAACGCTAAACGCTAAACCCTATACCCTAATAACTAAACCTTGAATTGTAAACACCATAAACCTTTACCCCTACACCATAAATCCTAAACCCTAAACCCTAAAACCTAAGCCCTAAAATGTAGTTCCTTAGACATAAACCTTAAACCCTTAGACCTAAACCCTAAACCTTAGACCCTTATCACTAAAACCTAAACCCACAGAGCACTAAACCACGAAACCCTTAACAATAAATATTAAACCCTAAACCTTAAACAAAAAACCATAATTCCTACACCCTAAACCCTAAACTTGAGACCATAAATCCTAAACCCTACACCCTAAAAATTAAACCTTGAATCGTAAACCTTATAAACCCTAAACCTTTAGCCCTCAACCATAAACCCTAGACCCTAAACCCTAAACCCTTACATATAAACTTTAATCCCTTAGACCTAAACCTTAAACCCTAAACCCTCAACCCTAAACCCTAAACCCTAAACATTGAGCACTAAACCCTAAACCCTAAACCATAAATATTAAACCTTAAACAATAAATTATAAACCATAAATCCTAAACCTTGAAGCCTAAACCTAAACCCTAAAAACAAAGCCTTGCATTATAAACCCCATAAACCCTAAAAATTTAGCCTTAAACCATAATACTTAAACCCTAAAAAAACAAAACTATAATCCCTTATTCCTAAACCTTAAACCCTAAAATATAAACCATAACCCATAAATCCTAAACCCTAAACCCTAAACCCTTAAAACTAAACCTTGAATCAAAACCCCATAAACCCTAAACCTTTAGCCCTAAACCATAAAACCTAAACCCTAAGCCATAAACCCTAAACTCTAAACCTTAAACCCTAAACCCTAAGCCCTAAAGTATATTCCTTATCCCTAAACCTTACACCCTAAGACCTAAACCCTAAACCGTAAACCCTAAATCCTAAACCCTAAACACTAAACTCAAAACCCTAAACCATAAATCCTAAGCCCTAAAACCTAAACCCTAAACCATAAAAACTTAACCTTAAATCATAAACATTTAGTTCTCAACCATAAACCCTAAACCCTAAAACCTAAAACCTAAACCATCAATCGTAAACCCTAAACCCTAAACCCTAAAACCTACAACCTAAACCATAAATCATAAACCCTAAACATAAATTAAAAATCCTAAATCCTAAACACTAAACCCAAAAACCCAAAACATTAAATCCTAAACCCTAAAATCTAAACCCTAAAAGTATAAACCCCATAAACCCTAAACCTTAAGCCTTAAATCATAAACCCTAAACACTAAACCTAAAACCATAAACCCTAATCCTTAAAACGTAATCCCTTAGTCCAAAACTTAAACTATAAGACCTAAACCCTAAAACCTAACCCTAGAAACTAAACCCTAAATATTAAACCCTAAACCCTAAACCATAAAACCTAAACCCTAAAACCTAAGTAAACCCTAAACCCTAAACCCTAAGCCCTAAAATGTAATCACTTATCCCTAAACCTTAAACCCTAAGACCTAAACCCTAAACCCTAAAACCTAAAACCTAAACCCTAAACCATAATAATTAAACCTTGAATCGTAAGCCCCATAAACCGTAAAATGTAAACTCCAAACCCTCAACCTTAAGCCCTAAACTATAATCCCTTAGCCCTATCCCTTATACCCGAGAAATAAAACCTAAACCCTAAACCGTAAACCCTAGCACTAAAATGTAATCCATCTTAAACAATGAGACCTAAACCCTAAACGATAAATTATAAACCCTAAAACCTATACTAGAAACAGTAAACCCTAAACCTAAAAGCTAAACCTTGAATCATAAAACCCATAAACCCTAAACATTTACCCCTAAACCATAAACCCTTGACCCTAAACCCTAAACACTAAACCTTAAGCCCTAAACTATAATTCCTTAGCCCTAAACCTTAAACCCTAAGACCTAAATCTAAACCCTAAACCCTAAACACTAAAAACTAAACCTTTAATCGTAAACCCCACAAATCCTAAACCTTTAGCCTTAAACCATAAACCCTAAACCCTAAACCCTAAACCATAAACCATAAATCCTAAACACTATACCCTAAACTCAAAACCCTAAACCCTAAACCCTAAACCACAAAGTTGAAACCCTAAAACCTAAACCCTAAATGCTAAAAACAAAACTTTGAATCATAAACCACATAAACCCTAAACCTTTGGCCCTAAACCATAAACCCTAAACCCTAAACTCTAAACCCTAATCCCAAAAATTGTATCCCTTAGTCTTAAACATTCAACCCTAAGACCTAAACCCTAAACCACCGAACCCTAAACCATAAACCCTAAATATTAAATCCTAAACCATAAACCATAAGCCAATAAATCCTAAACCCTAAACCATCAACTCAAGACACTAAAACCTAAACCCTAAAACCTAAACCCTAAACACAAAAAACTAAACAATGAGTCGTAAACCCCATTAACCCTAAACTTCTATCCCAAAAACATAAATCGTACACCCTAAACACTAAAACCTAAGCCCTAAAATGTAATCCCTTAGCCCCAAACCCTAAACCCTAAACCTAAAACCAGAGCACTAAATCCTCAACCTTAAACCCTAAATCATAAACTTGAAACCCTAAACTTTAAACCCTAACCCTAAATGCTAAACCCTAAACCCTAAACCTAAACCCTAACCCCAAAAAACTAAACCTTGAATCGTAAACCCCATATAACCCAACCACTAAACCCTAAACCCTAAACACTAAACCCTAAACCCTAAACCCTAAGCCCTAAACATTAATCCATTTTCCCTAAACCTTAAACCCTGAGACCTAAACTAAAAACCCTAAACCCTAAACCCTAACCACTAAACCACGAGCACTAAACCCCAAATATTAAACCCTAACCCATAAACCATAAAGAATAAATCCTAAACCCTAAACCCTAAACCATAAACCATAAATCCTAAAAACTAAACCCTAAACTCAAAACTCTAAACCCTAAACTCCAAAAACTAAAACTTGAATAGTAAACCCTAAACCCTAAAGATGAAACAATAAGCCCCAAACCCTACACCTAAAACCCTAAACCCTAATCCCTAAATGCTAAACCCTAAAAATAAACCCTAAATCTTTAGCCCTAAACCATAAACCCTAAACCCTAAACCCTAAGCCCTAAAATGTAATCCCATAGCCTTAAAAATTAAACCTTGAGACCTAAACCCTAAACCCTAAACTGTAAACCCTAAATATTAAATCCTAAACCATAAACCATAAACAAATAAATCCTAAACCCTAAACCCTAAACCCTAAAACTAAACCTTGAGTCGTAAACCCATAAACCCTAAACTTTTATCTCTAATCCATAAAGCGTAAACTATAAACCTACCCCCTAAACCCTAAACCTTCAGCCCTAAACTTGAAACCCTAAACCCTAAACCCTAAACCTAAAGCCTAACCCATAAAAACTAAACCTTGAATCATAAACCCCATATAAACCAACCCCTAAACCATAAACCCTAAACACTAAACCCTAAACACTAAACCCGAAATCGTAATCCATTAGCCCTAAACCTTCAACCTTGAGACCTAAACCATAAACCCTAACCCATAACCACGAGCACTAAACCCTAAACCCTAAACCCCAAATATTAAACCCTAACCCATAAACCATAAATCATAAATGAAAACCCTAAACTCAAAACCCTAAACCCTAAACCCTAAAAACTAAACCTTAAATCATAAACCCCACAAACCCTAAACCTTTAGACCTAAACCATAAACCCTAAAACCTAAACCCTAATACCTAAACCTTAACCTAAATCAGTAAGCCCTAAACCTTAAACTCCGAGACGTAAACAATAAACCCTAAACCATGAGCACTAAACCCTAAACCCTAAACCCCAAATATTACACCCTAAATCGTAAACCATAAATCATAAATCCAAAACCCTAAACCCTAAAATCAAAACCTAATCCCTAAACCTTAAACCTTAAACTCTAAATCCTAAACCCTAATAACTAAACCGTTATCCAAAATTCACCCCGTGATAATTTTGATAACATGCATCGTAATATTCAAGTCCCGAGCAAGTAGATTGATTCAAGGCCCAAAATCATGTTTTTGAGGGTCCCTCGGCCTTTTTCTAACTCTCCCATCCAAGAAGAAATCCCAACAGGTTGATGAAATGGAAGAAATGTAGAAAATAAGGTTACAAGACTGTTTTGAGGCATTTCGGGTCTGAAGGGCTCGGGTTGTACCAGTTCGGGTTGAACTGAGGTTCGTCGTACCAAGCTTGGGGCCGAAAAAATGAAGAAAATCGGCTAAGTCCTAGTCTAGGCGGTCTGCGGGACAGTAGGGGACATCAGGATGCATGGGATGCGAAAAGCCGAATCAGCCGAAAGAGGGAAAAAATGTCTAAGTCTTCATTTTACGCAGTTTGGGACATCCAGACAAAAGTACGCGTGAGACGCGGATCGGCCGGTTTGGCGCAAGTCAGTCCATTTTGGGTGGATCGGAGATATTTGTCCCAGGTAATCCGGGACAGTTGGGACAAGAGTACGCGGAGGGCACGAACCAGCTGGTTCAGCTGAAACAGATGACTTTCGTTTGGGACATCCGGGCCAAAAGTACACGCGGGACGCGGATCGGCGGTTTGGCACAAGTCAGTCCATTTCAGGCGGATCGGAGATATTTGTCCCAGGTAGTCTAGGATAGTTGGGACAAGAGTACATGGAGGGTGCAAGCTCAGGCTGGTTGCCCAAAAATAGAGGACTTTCGTTTGGGACATCCGGGCCAAAAGTATGCGTGGGATGTGAAAAGCCGAAGAGCCGCCAATGAATTAGAACATGCCATGTGTCAGAAGGAAAAAATTTGCTAAGTGGTCGGAAAAAATTTCAAATGTCAAGGTTTGAAGGGTCGGCCCGAGTTAATAGACACAAGAAACATGTCCTAAGGTGGGGTAGTTCGTGAGCTAGGAAAGACTTAGGAAAATTTGGCAAAATTCTTGGGCCAAAAAATTAAAGAGACAAGGATGACCCCGCGCCCCGTCCTCCAACCAGATCATGCCACGTGTCCCAAGTGGATGGGGCGCGGGGAAAAAATGGAAAATTTTCCAAAGTTATAAAAAGTCAAAATTTTCAAAGGAAAACTGCGGAAAGGGAATGAAAAAGAATTCTCATGCCAATCAACACTTGACACGTGTCATCCAGTGGTAGAGTGTGGAAAAATTCAAATATTTTCCGCCCGATCCATTTTTGCCCTAAATCTTGAGATCGCCATAACTTTCGATCCGAGCTTGGATTTTCACGTTACTTATATCAATGCAAAGCTGGTGAAATTCTCTACATGATTCGGTGGTCAATCTTGCATTTTGGTTCATTTTGGAGAGATAAAATCATTAAACATCTCTAGTGCGTGGTAATGGCGAATCGACGTTTCAACAACCAATTTTAAAGCACATGGGTCGCATTCTTCTTGACATGGCGGAAGTGATGTTTCAACCACCGATTTTAATGAAGAGTGTGTTTTGGTCAATGTTGGTTAGACTGTTTTGCATGTTTTCCTGTGTTTCTCTCTCTTAGGCTCGACCCATGCATTGTATAAAGCCGATTTGGCTCATTAAAAAAGAAAGGTTGTTCATCTTTTCTGCTCTTGCCCTCCCTTCTTTTCTTCTCTAGGGTTGAAAATGGAGTTTGAACCTCTTCCCCTGCTTTGTAATGGCATTTTTGCCTTTTACTATTGAAATGATGTTCTATGCAAACTTCTGAAGCAACAAAAACATGTTTCATGATGCATCTGTCCATCCTTGCTCATTTTTCACTTGTTTTCTTCTTGCCTCTCTTCATTGCAGGTATTTGTGCACTTTGAATGTTCATTGTAGGTTTGGAGTTGGGTTCATGGAGTTTTGGGACATTTTCTATGTGAAATCTATCCTTGGGTTTGTGATGTATCTGTCCATCCTTCCCATTGCTCACCTCTCCTTATTCCATGGTAGTTTTGATAGATGTTCAACATTTTCCTTCTCTGGTGTATCACCATTTTAGTGTAGGCTCTATTTTTCCCTTTCTCTCTCTGTGTCTCCTTGGCATGGTTAGATTAGGATTAGATTAGCGTGCCTGCACTAGAATAGCTTGTGGCAGGTAGTTTAGGAGTAGGAACCAGCCTTCTCTAGAGATTCCTTTCTAATATTTGTGAGTCCCACACTCAGAGAAAGGATTCAATGTTGGACAATCACACTGGATGCTAGAGTGATTAACCTAGAAATCTGATCAACATCTAGGGGTGCTGTGATTTTACACCAACAGTTTTGGCACACCCGGTGGGACCTTAGATGTCTTCCACTTCATATTTTGTAGGTTGGTGTGTTCCTATGAAGATTTTAGCCTTTGGAGGCACTTGCAAACACATCTGGTGACTCCATCTGATCAGCAACCCATTTCTGAAGTTGCAAACCTATTTTTCATCCATTCCCATCCATCCTTCTTTCCATCCCTTTCATTCTTTTCCATTCCATGAAGTTGTGCAATCATGACTTCATTTCCATCATGGAACTCACATTTACAACAGCAGCAATGTTTCCCACCTCCAACATGTTTTTTAAATCCTCCAAATCAACATTTTGAACAAATTCAAAATCAGCATGCATACCCATATGAGTAGCAATGCCAAAATCAGTTTGGCTATGGAGCTTCCAAGAGCAAGAGTATGCATATAATGAAGACAATCGAGATGCAAGATGCTGGTCGTTGGAGAAAATCCAAAAGATGGAGGTAAAGATGGTGCGAGTCAGAGAGCAACGGCTCAAATGAGTGCTTTCAGAATTGGTTGTAGGACTCCTTATCCATGGGGAGGCCCTTTTCCAAGACACTTCAGCCCTCAGGAGAATCTAGACTTCATGATGAAGATGCTGCCCCAACTTGCACAATGGACAAAGAGAAATAGAGGCCTATACACTTGTTGAACAACCTTGTCAATGGGTAAGTTCTACACCATCATCTAGTTTTCTCTTCCCATTACTCAAGCACCACCATCTCCTTTGGACTTACAAATTCTAAACTCCCCATCTGCTGTCCCAAATGTTGATCCCATGTCTCCACCTCTTAGTCTTCCACCACACCTCAATTCTTCTTTCATTTTCCGCCAAACAGTCATCCCTCCACAAGAGCTAGAAGAAATATGCTCTCCCCCAAAGAAACAAGAGGTTTCACCTCCTCCACCACCACAAAAATTACCAAATCAATTAAGTTACAACCCATCCCTCCTCTTGCATTCCCAATTCCATGTGGGGAAGAAGAAATTGCAAAAATCGGCCATGAAGGACAACAAGAAGAGGAGCCCAATAGAAAAGAAATGACAGACAACTTGAGGGTTTGGGCTGCCAAATTTGGGATGAAAAATATCCCCTTGATGGTTAAGCCTTTAGAAGAGGTTAGAATTGGAGAACAAATGGTGGTCAGGACTGATTTTGTTGTAGCAGAAAAAGAAGATCTTGCAATCCCAACTTGTCCTCTAGAGCAAGCAGATCGAAGAGTTTGACTTGACAAACTTCATGCCTGGAGGAAGAGTTCAATAAAGAGCAAGATTGTATTCAAACATTGGAGGAAGGAGAAGCTGCTCCAAATCAAAAGAAGAGGAGCACATTCTAGTTGTGGAGGAGAAAATTACAGATCCAAGGGCTTTGAGCACAAAGCAGGCTACAGGAGAACCTTTAGTTCTTATTTCTACTTCACCTCTCTCAAGTTCTAGTACTGAAGAGGAGTTTGATCTCTCAGACTCAATGCTGGAGGATGAAAGAAACCATGGTGATCAAGTTACTGAGATCAAGAGAACACCATGGGAGAGGTTGAGCATTTGCAGCTAGACAAGCAATGAGGTAGTTTTATTGCACTCGATTTGGAAGACTGTTTTGATGAAGAAGAACCGGTTGAGTTTCCACCATTCTCTCTTTCATCATCCACATTCCAAACACTTGAGTCTTCTGTCATGAAGGAGAACATTCATTTGCAGCAACCTGCATCTTATAGCAGCTCCTTGGAATCAAGATTGGAAGATTTTAATCTTTCATGTTCTTCATTGGAGGAAGAGAAAGACAGAGGAATTTTGCCATTTCTTCCACACCATCCATTCAAAAAGGTTTACAAGAAGACTCCATTTTGGAGTTAAAAATCAGAGCTATGGGCATATCAAACGGATCGGACCTTGCCTAATCAGGTATTTGACTTCATTGGAGCCAAAGGAGAAGTCACAACTACCATGCTTGCTAGCCCGAGCATGAGGGTGAGCTACAAAGTACCAAGGATCAGGCTGTCATACCTCTTCAATCCAAATTCAGAAGAGCAACTAAAAGAGGTATTGAATTTTCCTTCAGCTAATACCTTGATGATTTGGGTGGAAGACCAGCTTCTTGTTGATTTTCCATCCATCCAATAAGCCATGTTCAATGCCAAATCAAATGCATGGCTGCCACTTTTGAGAAAGGGAAGCTATTTCTCACAACCAATTGCAAGGTTTGTTTAGCTTGCCTTTAATCCCAGTTAGAGTAGAGTAGGTAGGTTTTCTTTTAGCAGAAGAAGTGCTTGTGCACACTCTGCATGTTCCATTTGGAGCATGTATGATTTTCAATTCTGTACATAGTTTTTGTGGTGCTGGTTTTGCTCTTGCATGATCTATTTCGGTGGCATTTTGGGGAGAACGACTCCATTTCAAAGGTGGGTTTCCAAGTGGCTCAGAGAGGAGGTTTTCAAATTTCAGATCAGTTGCAGGTTATAACTCATGACTCCATACCTAATGGATACTTCAAAGAGTAATAGTAATCGTTGTCAAAATTTCAACCCCCTTGGGTAATTTTGATAACATGCATCAATATTCAAGTCCGAGAAAATTGATTGATTCGGGGCCAAAAATCATGTTCTTTAGAGTCCCCTCAAATATTTTCTAAGTTCCTGTCGAGAGGAAAAGAGCAAGCTCGAGAAAATGCGAAAAAAGGTTCAGAGAAGGCAAGTAGGTTGATCCGGGAAAAATCATAAAAATGACTAAGTCCTAGTCCTAGGGAGGCAATCGGGAAATTTGGGACAAAGGCCGAACCGTAAGCGGCTCGGCCGAAGTAAGCACAAACAGCCCACAAAGCAACAGGGACATCTAGGACAAAAGTACGCGGCGGGCGCAAAATGCCGGTTCGACCGAAAAAATTTGCTAGCTGAAGGAGAGGGACGCAAATGGGACATTTGGGACAAAAATGCCCGAATTGGCCGAAATGAGCACAAAGGGCCCAAAATCAAATGGGACATCCGGGACAAATGGAGGCGAAATGCCCGAACGTGAAGGAGCCAAATGCACCGGGACAGAAGGGCCGAGGACCAATGAGAAATCACCACGTACACAAAGAGAAAAGTCAAAAAGTCAAGGGGCGAGTTTTGAGCACCGATTCGAACCAATGGGAAATGGTGCCACGTGTCCAAGTTTAGGGACCACAAGGAAAATTCAAAAGATAGCCCACCGAAAGGTAGAGGAGAGAGAATTGCTCGTCCAATCGAGCGTGCCACGTGTCGTCCATATGGCGAAGCGTGGACAAATATTTCGAAATATGTCTTGGTCTTCTGTGCCCTAAATCTTCAGATCGCCATATCTTTTGATCCAGAGCTCGGATTTCCACGTTCTTTATATCAACGGAAAGCTGTTGAGATGCTCTACATGATTCTAGGATCAACATTGAGTTTTGGTGTAGTCATGAAGAGAGAAAATTGAGAAACAGATGTGGTAATGGCTGAGGCGACCTTTAACGTTTTAATGCATGGGTCGCATTCCGTACACTAGAAGTGACATTTCAGCGGCCAAATTAATGCAGAATGGGTCGCATTCTCCTCCAAATCGGTCAAAGATGGCAGGGTATGGGTTGGTAAGGTATCCTATGCTGTTTTAATGCATTGGCATTCAATGAGGAATGGGCTTACACGTTTTCCCATGTTTTCTGTCCCCTGGGCTCGACCCATGCAATGTAAAAGCCAGATTTGGCTCATTTAAAAAAAAAAGAGGTTGTTCATTCTTTCTGCTCTGCCCTCCCTTCTTTTCTTCTCTAGGGTTGAAAATGGAGTTCGAACCTCCTCCCTTGCTCTGTAATGGCATTTTTTCCTTTTACTAATGGAATGATGTTCTGTGCAAACTTCTGGAGCAACAAAACGTGTTCTGTGATGCATCTGTCCATCCTCTCTCGTTTTTGCTTGTCTTCTTCTTGCCTCTCTTCATTGCAGGCAGGTATCTGTGCATGTCTAAATGTTCATTGCAGGTTTGGAGCTGTGTTCATGGAGTTTTGGGACATTTTTTGTGTGAAATCTATCCTTGGGCCTGTGATGCATCTGTCCATCCTTCCCATTGCTCACCTCTCTTTGTCCCATGGCAGTTTTGATAGATGTTCAACATCCTCCTTCTCTGGTGTATCACCGTTTTAGTGTAGGATTTTGCTTTTTTTCCCTCTCTCTCTCTCTCTGTCTCCTTGGCATGGTTAGATTAGGATTAGATTAGCTTGCCTGCACTGGAATAGCTTGTGGCAGGTAGTTTAGGAGCAGGAACCAGCCTTCTCTGGAGATTCCTCTCTCGGTTTCACAAGTCCCACGCTTGGAGAGAGGTTTCCATGTTGTGCAATCACACTGGATGCCTGAACATCAACCTAGAAGCCTGATGTGCGTCCAGGGGTGCTGTGATTTTGCACTAACAGTTTTGGCACGCCCGGTGGGACCTTAGAGGTCTTTCACTTCATCTTTTGCAGGTTGATGTGTTCCTGTGAAGATTTCAGCCTTTGGAGGCACTTGCAAACACATCTGGCGACTCCATCTGGTCAACAACCATCTCTGAAGTTGCAGACCTTCCTTTCCATTCATTTTCATTCATTTTCCATTCATCCTTCTTTCCATCTCTTTCATTCTTCCTCATTCTTTGAAGTTGTGCAATCATGACTTCATTTCCATCATGGATTTCATATCAACAACAGCAGTATATTCCACCTCCAACAGGTTTTACAAATCCTCCAGATCAGCATGCATATTCATATGAACAGCAGTGCCAAAGTCAGTTTGGCTATGGAGCTTTCCAAGAGCAAGAGTATGCATATAATGAAGACAATCAGATGCAAGATGCTGGTCTGTTGGAGAAAATCCAAAAGATGGAGGTAAACATAGTGCAGTCCAGGGCTCAGGCACAGATGAAAGCTTTTGGAATCGGTTATGGAGCACCCTGTCCATGGGTGGGACCTTTTCCAAGGCATTACAGCCCTCAGGAGAAGCTTGACTTCATGATTGCAACGCTGCCTTTGCTTGCAAAGTGGATTGAAGAAATAGAGGTGTATGAGAGAAGTATTCAGCAACCTTGTCAATGGGTAAGCACACCATCTCATGCCTTTCCTTTTCCTCTTTCCCAATCTGTTTCATTTCAGCAGTGTCAGTTTAAACCTCCATCCGCTGTCCCAGTGTTGAATCCATTTCTCCACCCCCCAGTCTTCCACCTCATCTCGATTCTTCTTTCCTTTTCCCTTCCAAACAGTCATCCCCTCCACAAGAGCTAACAGAAATACCCCCTCCTCCAAAGAAACAAGAGGTTTCACTGCCTCCACCACCACAAAAAAGTGTAAAATCGGTTGAGTTTCAACCCATTCCTCCTCTTGCATTCCCAATTTCATATGGGGAAGAAGGAATTGAAAAAATCAGTCATCAAGGACAGCAAGAAGAGGAGCCCAACAGAAAAGAAATGACAGATGACTTGAAGGTTTGGGCTACCAAATTTGGGATGACAAAGATCCCCTTGATGGTTAAGCCTACGAAGAGGGTGAGGTTGAAAAATGGTGGTTAGGACTGATTTTGTTGAAGAAGAAGATCTTGCAGTCCCAACTTGTCCTCTAGAGCAACAAATTGAAGAGTTTGACTTGACAAACTTCATGCTGGAGAAGGAGTTCAATCAAGAGCAAGATTGCCTTCAAACATTAGAGGAAGGAGAAGCTGCTCCAAATCTAAAAGAAGAGGAGCACATCCTAGCTGTGGAGGAGAAAAGTGCAGATCCAAGGGCTTCGAGCACAAAGCAGGCTACAGGAGAACCTTCAGTTCTTCTTTCCACTTCATCTCTCTCAAGTTCTATTACTGAAAAGGAGTTTGATCTCTCAAACTCAATATTGGAAAGTGAAGGAAACCATGGTGGTCAAGTTGCAGATCAAGAGGACACCATGGAGGAAGTTGAACACGAGCAGCAGGACAGCAATGAGGTAGTTTACCTGTCAGATTTGAAGGACTGTTTTGATGGAGAAGAGCCGGTTGAGCTTTCACCTTTCTCTCTTTCATCATCCACATTCCAAACACAAGAGCCTGCTGCCATGAAGGAGAGCTTTCATTTGCAGCAGCCTGCATCTTACAGCAGCTCTTTGGGATCAAGATTGGAAGATTTTTATCTTCCATGTTATTCATTGGAGGAAGAGAAAGGACAGAAGAATTTCACCATTTCTTCCACACCATCCATTCAAGAGGGTCTACAAGAAGACTCCATTCTTGGAGTTGAAAATCAGAGCTATGGGCATATCAAACGGATCAGACCTTGCCCAATCAGGTATTTGGCTTCATTGGAGCCAAAGGAGAAGCCACAACCAGTCATGCTTGCTTCTGAGCATGAGGATGAGCTACAAAGTACCAAGGATCAGCTGCCATACCTCTCCAATCCAAATGCAGAGCAACTAAAAGAGGTATTGGATTTTTCAGTTGATACCTTGATGATTTGGATAGAAGACCAGCTTCTTGTTGATTTTCCATCCATCCAAACAGCCATGATCAGTGCCAAATCAATTGCATGGCTGCCAATTTTGAAGAAAGGAAGCTATTTCTCACAACCAGTTGTAGGGTTTGTTTAGCTTGCCTTTGCTTCCAGTTAGAGTAGAGTAGCTAGGTTTGCTTTCAGTAGAAGAAGTGCTTGTGCACACTCTGCATGTTCCATTTGGGGCATGTATGATTTTTCATTTTGTACATAGTTTTGGTGTTGCTGGTTTGCTCTTGCAGTTCATTTCAGTGGCATCTTGGTGAAGACACTCCAGGTTCAATGGGTTTCCAAGTGGCTCAGAGGGAGGTTTTCAAAGTTCAGATCAGTTACAGGTTGCAACTCATGACTCCATGCCCAATGGATGCTTCAGGCCTGATCATTCATCTAGCAGGCAGATGACCCCGTTGAGTCGCCAAACTGTTGTCAAAATTTCACCCCCCCTGGGTAATTTTGATAACATGCATCAGAATATTCAAGTCCCAGGAAAATTGATTGATTCGGGGCCAAAAATCATGTTGCTAGAGTCCCCTCAAATATTTTCTAAGTTCCCTGTCTGAGAGGAAAAGAGCAAGCTCTGAGAAAATGCGAAAAAAAGGTTACAGAAGGCAAGTAGGTTGATCCAGGAAAAAATCATAAAAATGACTAAGTCCTAGTCCTAGGGGCAGTAGGGACATTTGGGACAAAAAGGCCCAAACTGGCTGGCATTTCGGCCGAAAGTAAGCACAAACAGCCCGCAAAGCAATAGGGACATCAGGACAAAAGTATGGGCGGGCACGAAATGTTGACCAGGAAAAAAATTGGCTAGCTAATCAACTTGAGAGAGGACGAAAACAATTGGCTAACCGGCGGAATTGAGAAAAGGGGCAGGTCAAAATCAAATGGGACATTTGGGACAAAAAGGCCCGAACCGGCCCAACGGCCGAAATGAGTCCAGAGGGTCCAAAATCAAATGGGACATCGGGACAAATGGCCCAAATGCCCAAATGGGAAATGAGCACAAAGGGCCCAAAATCAAATGGGACATCCGGGAAATGGAGGAAGGAGTACGGTGAAGGGCCGAGGACCAATGAGAAATTGCCACGTGTCCTCACAGGAGAAAAGTCAAAAGTCAAGGGCGAGTTTTCGAGCACCGATTCCGAACCAATGAAATAGCGCCACGTGTCCAAGTTTAAGGGGCCCACAAGAAAATTCAAAAGAAAGCCCATGAAAGAAGGAGGAGAGAGAATTGCTCGTCAATCAGAGCGTGCCACGTGTGTCCAGGATGGTGAAGAGCGGGAAAATATTTTAAAATCTGTTTTGATCTGCTTTCATGCCCTAAATCTTCAGATCGCCATATCTTTTGATCCAGAGCTCGGATTTCCACGTTCTTTATATCAACGGAAAGCTGTTGAGATGCTCTACATGATTCTAGGATCAACCTTGAGTTTTGGTGCAGTCTAAAGAGAGAAAATCGAGAAATGGCTCGACGCATGTGCACGTAATGGCCGAAATTTCAACGGCCAAATTAATGCGAGAATGGGTCGATTCTTCTTTCGCAGACGGCCAAAAGTCCATTTTCCAAATTAATCATGGGTCGCATCCTCCTCAAAAAATCACTCAAAGTGAGGGGTATGGGTTGGTAAGGTATCCTATGCTGATTTAATGTGTTGGCATTCAATGAGGAATGGGCTTACATGTTTTCCCACGTTTTCGTCGTCCCCAGGCTCGACCCATGCAATGTAAAAGCCAGATTTGGCTCATTTTTTTAAAAAAAAGAGGTTGTTCATTCTTTCGCTCGGCCCTCCCTTCTTTTCTTCTCTAGGGTTGAAAATGGAGTTCGAACCTCCTCCCTTGCTCGTAATGGTATTTTTGCCTTTACTAATGGAATGATGTTCTGTGCAAACTTCTGGAGCAACAAAACGTGTTTTGTGATGCATCTGTCCATCCTCTCTCGTTTTGCTTGTTCTCTCCTTGCCTCTCTTCATTTGCAGGTATCTGTGCATGTCTAAATGTTCATTGTAGGTTTGGAGCTGTGTTCATGGAGTTTTGGGACATTTTTTGTGTGAAATCTATCCTTGGGCCTGTGATGCATCTATCCATCCTTCCCATTGCTCACCTCTCTTTGTCCCATGGTAGTTTTGATAGATGTTCAACATCCTCCTTCTCTGGTGTATCACCATTTTAGTGTAGGATTTTGCTATTTTTCCCTTCTCTCTCTCTCTGTCTCCTTGGCATGGTTAGATTAGGATTAGATTAGCTTGCCTGCACTGGAATAGCTTGTGGCGGGTAGTTTAGGAGCAGGAACCAGCCTTCTCGGAGATTCCTCTCTCGGTTTCACAAGTCCCACGCTTGGAGAGAGGTTTCCATGTTGTGCAATCACACTGGATGCGGACATCAACCTAGAAGCTTGATGTGTCGGGGGTCTTGTGATTTTACACTTGAAAACTTCATCATAAACCCTAGTAGAACCATAAACCATAAAAATTGTTATCCAAAATTACCCCGGGGTAATTTTGAAACCATGAGACCTAATATTCCTAAAGCAAGTAGATTGAAAACCAAAATTATGTTTTTAGGGTCCCTCGGCCTTTTTCAATAAACTCATCCCATCAAGAAATCCCTAATAGGTTGATGAAATAAAAAGAAATGCAAACCCTAAAATAAAAGGTTGTAGGACTTTATTTTGAGGCATTTCCCTAAAACCTAAACAGCTACACCCTAAACTCTAATCGGGTTAAACTTTAATCCCTTATCGTCTTGTAAAGCTTAAAAATGAAGGAAAAAACCCTAAATCCTAAGTCCTAAAACCTCACCTGGTAAATAGTAGGGGACATCGGGACATATGGGACCTTTAGCCATAAACCTTAAACCCTAAAGGAAAAATCTCTAAGTCTAATTTTGTGCCTAAACCCTAAACCCTAAGGGACCTTAAACCTTAAACCATGAGACCTAAAACCTAATCAGCGGTTAAACCCTAAACCTTAAACCTTAAATCGAGGAGATATAAAAAATAAACGGGATATTGGGACAAGATAAACCATAAACACTAAACACTAAATGCTAGAGGACTTTCATTTAATCCCTTAGCCCTATCGGGACGTGGATCAAACTTTGAGCACTAAACCCTAAACATTTAACATCGGAAATATTTGTAAACCTAAAGTCAGGGATAGTTGGGACAAACCATAAACCATAAAGGGCACAAACCTAACATGGCTTGACCCTAAATAGAGGACTTTTGTTTGGGACATCCCATAAACCAAAAAACTTTATGGGATAAAAAGGTAAAGCCACCCTAAAACGAATATACCTAAATATTTAAAACACGTGTTAAAACAAAAAACCATAAATCCTAAAATTTCTAAAAAAAGGTTTGAAGGGTCGAAACCCTAAAGCTAATAAACCGGGACATGTGACCCTAAGGTGAGGAGTTCGAACCTTGGGAAATACTTTTTCCTTAAAAATTGATAAAAGTTTGGACCAAAACCCTAAACTATAGGATTAACCCTAAATGTTAACAAATCACGCCACGTGCCCCAAGTGGCGAGGCCTAAAAAATAAAAAATTTTAAAGTTATAAAAAGTAAAATTTTAAATATTAAACCCTTAATCAAGGGAAGGAAACCAGAATCCTAAACCCTAAACCCTAAACGTGAAATCAGTGGCAAGCGTAAAAAAAAAAATTTTCCTAAAAACTAAATCTTTTTTCATAAACCCTAAATATTTAGATCACCATAACTTTCGATAAAGCTAAATTTTCCTAATCCCTTAACATAAAAATGGAAACGTTGAAATCATAAAACATGATTAAAGTCAATCTTGCATTAAACCATTTTGGAGAGATAAAATTAGAAAACATCTCTAAGCACGTGCTTAAACCTAAACCCCACATGCCCTTAGTCCTAAACCTTAAACATAAAAATTTTAATGCACATGGGTCACAATTCTTCAAATGGCATGGCAGTGATGTTAAACCCTATTTTGATGAAGAATGTGTTTAAGTCTAATGGTTAAAACTTTAAATATTTTCCCTGTTCTCTCTCTTAGGCTCGACCCATAAATTGTATAAACCGAGTTTGGCTCATTAAAAGAAAGGTTGTTCATCTTTTCAATAAACCCTAATGCCCTAAACCCTTCTAACCCTTCTCTAAGGGTTGAAAATGGAATTCGAACCTCCTCCTAATATGTAATGGCATTTTTTCCCTAATCTATTAAATGATAACCTAAACCCTAAACCCTAAAAACTAAACGTGTTTCATGAATCGTCCATCCCTTGTTAATCCTTAAATCTTTTGCCCTCTTAAATTGCGAGTATAAACCCTAAAACTTTAATGTTCTAAATTGTAAACCCTAAATGTTTAAAGTTTTGGGACATTAAACCTAAACCATGAATGTGAAATCTATCCTTGGGTTTGTGATGCATAAACCATAAATTGCGTAAACCTCTCCTTGTTCCATAAATCCTAAACCTTGATAGATGTTCAACATTTTCCTCTTTGGTGTATCGCCGTTTTAGCCCTAAACCTAAAACTTTTCCCTAAACCTCTCTCTCTTTGTCTCCTAAAC
Organism: Taxus wallichiana var. yunnanensis; assembly: GCA_018340775.1. Lineage (NCBI taxonomy): Eukaryota > Viridiplantae > Streptophyta > Pinopsida > Cupressales > Taxaceae > Taxus > Taxus wallichiana. Next base: position 279,035,550 of record CM031235.1, on the reverse strand, counting down.
CATGGTTAGATTAGGATTAAGATTAGCTTTCTGCCTTTGGAATAATCCGGTGTAGCCCTAGGAGTAGGAACTAAGACCTAAACCCTAAAGATAAACCCTAAACTAAATCTGTGAGTCCCCTAAACCTAAACCCAATAATAAACTTTGGAAAACCCTAAAACCTAGAAATCTAATCAACATCCGGGGTGCTAAATTAAGCCATAAACATAAACCTTGAATTGTAAAGCCCATAAACCTAAAATTAGCCCTAAACCATAAACCCTAAAACCTAAATCTTAAACACTAAAATTAAACCCTAAACCCTAAACCTAAACCCTAAAAGTTAATCCCTTAGCCTAAACCCTAAACCCTTATACCTAAATCCTAAACACTAAAAATTAAACCCCAAAACCCTAAAATTGAAACTTTAAACTTTAAACCCTAAACACTAAACCGTAAACCTAAACCCTAACCCCAAAACTAAACCTTAAATCATAAACCATATACCCAAACCCTAAACCCTAAACCCTAAATTATAATCTATTAGCCCTAAACCTTAAACCCTAAGACCTAAACCTAAACCCTAAATAATAAACCTAAATCTAAACCCTAAAATAAATCCCTAAACCCTAAACCCCAAAATTAAACCTAACCTATAAACCATAAACCATAAACTTTAAACCCTAAACCCTAAAAACTAAACCTTAAATCATAAACCCCACAAACCATAAACCTTAGCCCTAAACAATAAACCTAAATCATAAACCATAATCCCTAAACATTAAGCCCTAAACGGTAATCCCTTAGCCCTAAACCTTAAACCCTAAAACCTAAACCAAATCCCTAAACCCTCAAGCCTAAACCTAAACCTAAACCGTAAACCATAAATCATAAATCCTAAACCTTAAACCCTAAACTCAAAACCCTAATCCCTAAACCTTAAACCCTAAATCCTAAACCCTAAACCTTAAATCCTAATAACTAAACCTTGAAATAAACCCATAAACCTTTAGCCCTAAGCCATAAACCCTAAACTCTAAATCCTAAACACTAAACCTTGAACCCTAAACCCTAACCCCTAAGTCCTAAACGTTAATTCCTTAGCCTTAAACCTTAAACCCTTATACCTAAACCCTAAACTAAATAAAACTAAACCCTAAGCACTAAACCCTAAAACATTAACACTAAATATTAAAACTTAAACCATAAACCATAAATCCTAAACCCTAAACCTAACCCTAAACTAAACCCTAAACGATAAACCCTAAAACTAAACCTGAATCATAAACCCCACTTTAAACCATAAACCTTTAGTCCTAAACTATAAACCCCAAACCCTAAACACCCTAAGCCCTAAACTATAATCCCTTAGCCTAAACCTTAAACCCTAAGACCTAAACCCTAAATCTTAAACCATAACCCTAAACCTAAACCTAAACCAGACCACTAAACCCTAAACCCTAAATATTAAACCCTAAACCCAAAATCCTAAACCATAAACCATAAATCCTAAACCATAAAACCTAAACCACTAAAACTAAACCTTAATCATAAACCCCATAAAAACTTAACCTTTAGCCATGAACCATAAACCCTAAACCCTAAACACTAAACCTTGAATCATAAACCACATAAACCTTAAAATTTTAGCCTTAAACCATAAACCTAAACCTAAAGTCAAATCCCTAAACCCTAAATCCTAAACCCTAAGCCCTAAATTATAATCCTTAGCCTTAAACCTTAAACCCCGAGACCTAAGCCCTAAACCCCTAAAACCTAAACCCCTAAGAACTAAACCCTAAAACCTCAAACCCTAAAATTAAACCCTAAACTATAAACCATAAATCTTAAACCCTAAAACCTAAACTCAAAACCCTAAACTCTAAACCCTAAACCTAAACCTTGAATCATAAACCCCTAAACCTAAACCGTTAACCCTAAACCATAAAATGCTAAACCCTAAACCATAAACCTAAACCTAAAACCATAAGCCTAAAACTAAACCTCAGACCTCTAAACCCTAAGCCTAAACCTTAAACCCTAAGACCTAAACCCTAAACCCTAAACCATAAACCTAAACCCTAAACCTAAAACAAAGTCCAAAACCCTAAACCCTAAACTCTAAAACCTAAACCCTAAACCCTTAACACTAAACCTAAACCTAAACCCTAAATTCTAAACCTAAACCCTAAACCATAAACCTAAACCCTAAACCCTAAACCTAAACCCTAAACCCTAAAAATTTAAAAACTAAACCTTGCCAATCCTAAACCCCATAAACCCTAAACCTATGAGCCTTAAATAATAAACCCTAAACCCTAAACAAACCCTAAACCCTAAACCCTAAACCCTAAACCCTAAACATAAACCGTAATACCCTAAGCCCTAAACCTTAATAAACCCGAACCTAAACCCTAAAACCTAAACCCTAAACCATAAACCATAAACCTAAACCCTAAACATTAAACCATAAAATGTAAACTTGAAACCATAAACCCTAAACCCTAAACTATAAAACCCTAAAAATTAAACCTTGAATCAGTAAACCCATAAAGCCCTAAACCTTTAGACCTAAACAAAAAAACACTAAGACCTGAACCCTAAACCCTAAACCTAAACCCTAAACTATAAACCATAAACCTAAACCCTAAACCTAAACCATAAAAAATAAACCTTAAATTGTAAAACCAATAAACCCTAAACCTAAACCCTAAACCATAAAAACTAAACCCTAAACCCTAAACCATCAAACTGTAAATCCTAAACCCTAAACCTTAAACCCTAAACCTAAACCATAAACCCTAAATCCTAAACCCTAATCCCTAAACCCTTAACTCTAAACTTTAAACCCTTAGCCCTAAACCTTAAACCTAAACCTAAACCCTAAACCCTAAAACCTAAACTATAAACCATAAATAATAAACCATAAATCCTAAACCCTAAAACTAAACTCAAAACCCTAAACCCTAAACCCTAAAAATCTAAACCTTGAATCATAAACCCCATAAACCTAAACCATTAACCCTAAACCATAAATGCTAAACCCTAAACCATAAACACTAAACATAAAACCATAAGCCTAAACCCTATAATCCCTTAAACATAAACCTTAAACCCTAAAACCTAAACCCTAAACCCTAAACCATAATTCCTAAACCCTAAACCCTAAACTCTAAACCCTAAACCCTAAACTCTAAAACCTAAACCCTAAACCCTAAACCCTAAACAATAAACCATAAATCCTAAACCCTAAATTCTAAACCCAAAACCCTAAACCATAAACTCTAAACCTAAATCTTAAACCCTAAACCCTAAAACCCTCAAAAACTAAACCTTAAATCTAAACCTAAAACCCATAAACCCTAAACCTGAGCCTTATTAGCCTAAAGCCCTAAACCCTAAACCCTGATCCCTAAATCCTAAACCCTAAATGTAATACCGTAGCCCTAAACCTTAATTAAACCCGAGACCTAAACCCTAAACCCTAAACACTAAACCATAAACCATAAAACCTAAACCCTAAACATTAAACCATAAACCCTAAACCCAAACCTAACTAAACCCTAAACCCTAAACTATAAAAATTAAAAATTAAACCTTTAATCAACCTAAACCCCATAAACCCTAAACCCTTAGACCTAAACAAAAACACTAAGACCTAAACCTAACCCTAAATATTTAATCCCTAAATTATAAACCTAAACCATAAACCCTAAACCATAAACCTAAAAATAAACCTTAAATCGTAAAACCAATAAACCCTAAACTTTAACCCTAAACCATAAACACTAAACCCTAAATCCTAAGCCATCTAAATTGTAATCCTTTAAAGCCCTAAACCTTAAACCATGAGACCACTAAACCATAAACCCTAAATCATAAAGCCTAAACCCTAAACCCTTAACCCTAAACTTTAATCCCTAAGCCCTAAACCTAAACCTCTAAACCTAAACCCTAAACCCTAAAACCTAAACCCTAAACCCTAAACCCTAAACCCTAGGCCCTAAACCTAAACCCTAAAACCTAAACCCTAAACCTAAATATTATACCGTTAAACCATAAAACCGTAAACCATAAATCCTAAACCATAAACCCTAAACCTAAACCCTAAACCCTATAAACCTAAACATTTAACCATAAACCCAATAAACCCTAAACCTCTAAAGCCCTAAACCCTAAACCCTAAACCTTAAACCCAAGATACCCTAAACCCTAAACCCTAATCCCTAAACCCTAAAACCGTAAACCTTAAACCCTAAAATTAAACCCTAAACCCTAAACAATAAACCAAAACCCTAAACTAACCTAAACCCTAAACCCTAAACCTTGAATCGTAAACCATAAACCAAAACCTTTAGCCCTAAACCATGAACCCTAAACCCTAAGCCCTAAACTAAATCCCTTAAACCTAAACCTTAAACCCCGAAACCATAAACCCTAAACCCTAAAACCTAAACCCTAAAAGAATAAACCCTAAAACTAAACCTTGAATCATAAACCCCATAAACCCTAAACCATAAACCCTAAATCATAAACCCTAAACCTAAATCCTAAACCCTAAACCCCGAGCACTAAACTATAAACCCTAAATATTAAATCCTAAACCTAAACCTAAAACCATAAACCCTAAACCCCTAAAACCTAAACCTAAAATAAAAACCCTAAATCCTAAACCCTAAAAATAAACCCTAAACCTTAAATCATAAAATAAACCATAAACCTAAACCCTAAAGTCGATATAAACCTAACCCTAAACCCTATAAACCTAAACCCTAAACCCTAAACCTACTAAAACCCTAAACCTGAATCGTAAACCCCATAAACCCTAAACCTTTAGCCCTAAACCATAAACCTAAATCCTAAACTCCAAACCCTAAAAACAAAGCACTAAACCCTAAACCATAAACCCTAAATATTAAATCCTAAACATTAAAAATAAACCATAAATCCTATAATCCTAAATAATAAAATCAAAACCTAAACCTAAACCATAAACCCTAAACCCTAAACCTAAACCCTAAAAAACCTTAAAATCATAAACCCTTAAATCCTAAACACTAAACCTTAAATCCTAAAACCCTAAACCTAAAATTAATCCCTAAACCATAAACCCTAAAACCATAAACCCTAAACCTAAACCCTAAACCATAAAACTAAACCTTGAATCGTAAACCCCATAAACCATAAACCCTAAATCCTAAACCCTAAACCCTAAACACTAAATCCTAAACCCTGCCAAAATCCCTTAAGCCCTAAACCCTTAAATCCCTTAGCTAAACTTAAACCTTAAACCTAAACCTAAACCCTAAACCATAAACCATAAAACTAAACCCTAAACCCTAAACCCTTGAGAACTAAAACCAAACCCTAAACCCTAAATATAAACCCTAAACCATAAACCATAAACCATAATCCCTAAGCCTAAACCCTAAACTTGAAACCTAAACCCTAAACCCTAAAACTTAAAACTAAACCTTGAATCATAAACCCCATAAACCATAAACCTTTAGGCCCTAAACCATAAACCCTAAACCCTAATACCTAAACCTAATCCCTAAAATGTAACCCTTAGCCCTAAACCTTAAACACCTAAGACCTAAAACCTAAACCCTAAACCCTTAACCCTAAACCTAAACCCTTAATCCTAAAGCCTAAAACCTAAATCCTAAACCCTAAACTAAACCTTAAACCCCTAAAACCAAACTATAAACCCTAAACCATAAACCCTAAACCCTAAAAACTAAAACTAAATCATAAATGCCATAAACCCCTAAACCTAAACCTAAACCATAAACCCTAAACCTAAAACCTAAACCTAAATAAACCCTAAACCCTAAACCCTAAGCCCTAAATTGTAATCCCTTAACCCTAAACCTTAAACTCTAAGACCCAAACCTAAACCCTAAACCTAAAACTTAAACCCCTAAACCCTAAACCCTAAAAATATTAAACCCTAAACCATAAACCCCTAAAACCTAAACTCAAAGCCACTAAACCCTGAAAATTCAAAACCCTAAACCCTAAACCCTAAAAACTAAACCTTGAATCATAAACCATAACCCCTAAACCTTAAGCCCTAAACCTAAACCCTAAACCCTAAACCCTAAACCTAAGGCTAGCTAAACTAGCCCTAATCCCTTAGGCCTAAACCTAAACCCTAAACCTAAACCATAAACCTTAAACCCTAAATCCTAAACATCCTAAACCCTAAACCCTTAAACCCTAAATATTAAACCCTAAACTATATAACCATAAACCATAAATCCTAAACCCTAAACCTAAAACTTAAACCCTAAACCCTAAACCCTTAAAACTAAAACTTTGAATCATAAACCCATAAACCCTAAACCCTAAAAGTTCCTAGCGCTTAAACCATAAACCCTAAACCCTAAGACCTAAGCCCTAAACCCTACCTCAAAACCCCAAAAAAGTAAATCATTTAGCTCTAAACCTTAAACCCTAAACCCTAAACCCTAAACATTAAACCCTAAACCCTAAACCATAAACCATAAATCCTAAACCCTAAACCCTAAACCATAAACCTTAAACACTAAAATCCTAAAACCTAAACCCTAAACCATAAACCCTAAACCCTAAAACCTAAACCCTAAACCCTAAACCCAAACCCTAAACCTTGAATAAGAAACCCCTAAACCCTAAAACCTAAAAACTAAAGCCTAAACCTAACCCATTAAACCCTAAACCTAAACCCTAAACCCTAAAAACTAATCCCTAAACTATAATCCATTAAACCTAAACCTAAATCCTAAAACCTAAACCATAAACCCTAAACCCTAAACACTAAACCCTAAAACCTAAACCCTAAACCTAAATATTAAACCCTAAACCCTATAAACCATAAATAAATCCTATGTCCTAAAACTAAACCCTAGACATTAAACCCTAAACCCTAAACCCTAAGCCCTAAATTATAATCCCCTAAACCCTAAAACTTAAACCATGAGACCTAAACCCTAAACCCTTAAACCATCAACCCTAAAACCTAAAGCCTAAAACCTAAACCCTAAACCTTAACACTAAACCTAAACCCTAAACCTAAATATTAAACCCTAAATCCTAAAACCATAAACCAAACCCTAATCCTAAACCCTAAACCCTAAACCCTAAACCTTAAACCCTAAACCCTAAACCATAAACCCTAATAACTAAACCTAAATCATAAACCCCATAAACCTTTAGCCCTAAAGCCATAAACCCTAAAATCTAAAACCTAAACCTAATCCCTAAACCTAAACTTAATCCCTTAAGCCCTAAACCTTAAACCCTTGAGACCTAAACCCTAAACCTAAACTTAAACCCTAAACCATAAACCTAAACCATAAACCCTAAAACAATAAATCCCCTAAACCCTAAACCCTAAGCCATAAACCTAATCCAAATCCCTAAACCTTAAACCTTAGACCCTAAACATCTAAACCATAAACCCTAAACCTAAACCCTCATAAATTAAACCTAAACCATTAAAATCTAAACCCTAAATGCTAAACCCTAACCATAAATGATAAATCCTAATCCCTAAATCCTAAACTAAACCCTAACCCTAAACCCTAAACCCTAAACCCTAAACCTAAAATAAAAAACCTAAACCTAAACCTTTGAATCTAAACCATAAACCCTAAACCTTAAGCCCTAAACTATAACCCTAAACCTAAACCCTAAACCTAAAATGTAATCCCTTAAACCTAAACCATTAAACCCTAAATCTCTAAACCCTAAGCCCTAAACCCTAAACCCAAGCCTAAACATTAAACCTAAACCTAAACCATAAACCACTAAACCTTAAACCCTAAACCCTAAATATTAAACGTTAAACCGTAAACCATAAACCTATAAATCATAAACCTAAACCATAAAATAAAAACAATAAACCCTAAACCCTAAACAACCCTAAATCTAAACCCTAAACCCTAATAACTAAACCTTAAACCCTATTAAATACCATAAACCTTTATACCCTAAACCCTAAACCATAAACCTAAGCCCTAAACTATAACCCTAAGCCATAAATCTTAAACCCTGAGACCTAAACCTAAACCCTAAACCTGCTAACACTAAAACCTAAACCTCGAGCACTAAACCCTAAACCCTAACCCTAAAATTAAACCATAAACCATAAATCCTAAACCTAAACCCTAAACTTGAAACCCTAAATCCTAAACCCTAAACCCTAAAAACTAAACCTTGAATCATAAACCCCATAAACCATAAATGTTTATCCCTAAACCATAAACCCTAAACCCTAAACCCTAAAAAATATAATCCATTAGCCCTAAACCATAAACCCTAGAGACCTAAACCTAAAAACCTAAACCATAAACCCTAAACCTTAAACCAAAACCCCTAAAATCTAAACCTTAAACCCTAAACCCTAAGCCCTAAACTATAACCCTTAAACCAAGCTTTAAACCCTAAACCTAAACCTAAACCCTAAACCCTAAACCCTAAACCTAAAAAACTAAAACTTGAATCATAAACCCTAAACTTAAA
>CM031235.1:279009563-279022063 GCA_018340775.1 Taxus wallichiana var. yunnanensis | reverse complement strand
AAACTAATAACTAAACCCTAAACCCTAAACCCTAACCCTAAAATGTAAACCCTAAACCCTAAACCCTAAACCATATACCTAAACCTAAACCCTAAACCTAAACCTAAAACCTATAACCGAACTTAAAAATTAAACCTAAACGTAAACCCATAAACCCTAACCTAAACCCTAAACACTAAACCCTAAACCCTAAACCCTAAACCCTAAATTAAATTATCCCTAGCCTAACCCTTAAACCATAAACCCTAAACCTAAACCCTAAACCCTAAACCTAAACTCCTAAACCCTAAACCTAAAACCCTAAACTTTAAAACCATAAACCCTAAACCTTAATCCTAATAAACCTAAACCCATAAACTACTAAACCCATAAACCATAAATTAAAACTTCTAAACCCTAAACCCTAAACCCTAAACCCTAAACCCTAAACCCAAAACCTAAACCTAATCATTAAACCCATAAACTAAACCACTAAACCCTAAACCTAAACCCTAAACCCTAAACCCTAAACCCTAAACCCTAAAAACTAAACCCTAAATCAGTAAACCCCTAAAGCCCTAAACCCTTTAGCCCTAAACCATAAACCTAAACCATAAACCCTAAACCCTAAGCCTAAACCCTAAACCCTCAAACCCTAAAACCTAAACCCTAAACCCTAAACCCTAAACCCTAAACCTAAAAAACCTAAACCCTAAACCCTGATCACTAAACCCTAAACCCTAAACCATAAACCTAAATCCTAAACATAAACCCTAAACCCTAAACTTAAAACCATAAGCCCTAAATGTAAAACCTAAAGCCCTAAACCTAAACCCTAAACCCTAAACCTAAGCCCTAATCCCTAAAATCCTAAACCCTAAAATATTAAACCCTAAACCCTTAAACCTAAACCCTAAAATCTAAACCCTAAACCCTAAACCCTAAAACCTAAACCCTAAATCATAAACCTATAACCTAACCCCTAAACCTAAACGCTAAACCCTAAACCCTAAAACTACCTAAACCTTAAACTATAAGCCCTAAACCTTAAACCCCATAAACTCCTAAACACTAAACCCTAAACCCTAAACCCTAACCCACTAAACCCTAAACCCTAAACACCAAATATTAAACCCTAAACCCTAAACCATAAACACTAAATACCAAACCCTAAACCTAAACCTCAAAACCCTAAACCCTAAACCCTAAACCATAAACCCTAAACCCTAAACCCTATAATCCCTAAGCCCTAAACCCTAAAAAACCTAAACACCTAAACCCTAACCCTAAAACCTAAACCCTAAACCATAAACCCTATAACTAACCCTAAACCCTAAACCTTGGTAAGCAATAAACCCTAAACCCTAAACCTAAACTACCCTAAACCCTAAGCCATAAACCATAAACCATAAATCCTAAACCTATAAACTTAAACCTAAACCCTAAACCTAAACCTAAACCAAACCTTTATCCTAAACCCTAAACCTAAACATAAATAAATAACCCTAAACTCATAAACCCATAAACCTAAGCCCTAACTATAAACCCTAAACCTAAAACCTAAACCCTAACCCTAAACCTATGAAGCCCTAAGGCCTAAATATTAACCTAAAACCCTAAACCTAAACCCTAAAAATTAAACCCTAAACCATAAACCCTTATCCCTAAACCTAAACCTTAAACCTAAAACTAAAAACCCTAAACCCTAAACCTAAACCCTAAACCCTAAACCCTAAGCCCTAACACCTAAAACCTTAAAAACCCTAAACACCTAAACCTAAACCCTAAACCTAAACTAAACCTAAACCTAACATGTTGAAAACCAAAACCCTAAACCCTAAACCTAAACCCTAACAAAAAACCAAACCCTAAAACCTAAATATTAAACCCTAAACACTCTTAAAGCCCTAAACCTAAAACCCTAAACCCTAAAATCCTAAACTTAAAACCCTAAACCTAAACTCTAAACCCTAAACCCTAAAACTTGAATATAAACCCTAAACCCTAGCCCTAAACCATAAACCCTAAACCCTAACCCTAAACCCTAAGCCCTAAACTAAACCCTAAACCCTAAACTAAACCCCAAACCCTAAACCTTAAACCTAAACCCTAAACCCTAAACCATAAACCCTAAACCTAAACCTAAACTATAAACCCTAAACCCTAAACCCTTAAACCCTAAAACTATAAAGCCCTAAACCCTAAACCTAAACCCTAAACCATAAAAATGCCCTAAACCCTCAAATCTATAAACTCCTAAACCTAAACTCATAAACCCTAAACCCTAAACCCTAAACCCTAAATCCTTTAAACCCTAAACTAAACCCTAAACCCTAAACCCTAAACCCTAAACACCCTAAATCACTAAACCATTAAACCTAAAACCCTAAACCCTAAACCCTAAACCATAAACCCTAAAACCTAAACCTTAAACCTTAAAACCCTAAACCCTTAAACCCTAAACCATAAATCCTAAACCCTAAAACCATAAATCTAAACCCTAAATCCCTAAACCTAAACCCTAAACCTTAAACCTTGTAAACCTAAACACTAAACCCTAAACCATAAACCTAAACCCTAAACTCCTAAACCAGTGTAATCCCTAAACCCTAAACCTAAACCATAAACCTAAACCTTAACCCTAATCCCCTAAACCTAAATAAACCCTAAACCTAAATCCCTAAACCCTAAACCCTAAAAAACCATAAACCAAACCCTAAACCTAAACCTAAAATTAAGCCCTAAACCCTAAACCTTAAACCCTAAACCCTACCTAAAACTTTAAACCTAAATCCTAAACCCCTATAAACCCTAAACCCTAAACCCTAAACCATAAAACCTAAACCCTAACCCTAAACCCTAAACCCTAAACCTAAACCCTAAATATTAAACCCTAAACCTAAACTATAAACCTAAATCCTAAACCCTAAACCCTAAACCCTAAAACCTAAACCCTAACCCTAAACCTAAACCCTAAAGCCCTAAAAGCCCTAAACCTTAAGCCCTAAAACCCTGAAACCAACCCTAAAGTCAAAATAAACTCCTAAACCATAAAATATAAACCTAAAATCCCTAAACCCTAAACCCTAAACTCCTATCCCTAAACCCTAAACCATAAATCCTAAACCCTAAACCCTAAACCCTAAATCATGTCCTAAACCATGAACCTAAACCCTAAACCATCGAAAACTAAACCCTAAACCCTAAACCCTAAACCCTAAACCCTAAACTTAAATCCTAAACTAAAATTAAATAAACCCTAAACCATAAACCCTAAACCCTAAACCCTAAACCCTAAAACCTAAATCTTTAAACCTTAAACCCCTAAACCCTAAACCTAAAACTAAACCTAAACCCTAAACACAAACCCTAAACCTAAACCTTCAAAACCATAAACCCTAAACCTAAACCCTAAACCATGTAAACCCTAAAACCTAAAACCATAAACCCTAAATCCTAAACCCTAAACCCTAAACTCTAAACCCCTAAGCCCTAAACCCTCATAAAACCTAAACCAAACCCCTAAAAACCCTAAACCCTTAGCCCTAAAGCCCTAAACCCTAAACCATAAAACATAAATCCTAAACCATGAACACTAAACCCTAAACCCTAAACCTAAACCATAAATCTAAAAATAAACCCTAAACTTAAAACCATAAACCTAAAACTGAAACCCTAAACCTATAATTACCTAAACCCTAAACCCTAATCAAATTCTGATCCCTAAACCTTAAGCCCTAAACCCTAAACCTAAACCCTAAACATCTAAATATTAAACTTAACCATAAACCATAAACAATAAACCATAAACCTAAACCCTAAACCCTAAACTAAAACCTAAAAACATAAACCCTAAACCCTAAACCCCTAAAGCCCTTATCCTAAAAACTAAACCTAAAACTCACTAACCCCATAAACCATAAACCCTTAAGCCCTAAACCATAAAACCATGTAAGACCCTAAACCCTAAACCCTAAACCCTCAAATCCTAAAACCTAAAATGTAATCCCTTAAGCCCTAAACTATAAACCTAAACCGAGACATAAACCCTAAACCCTAAACCCTAAATCATAAACCATAAGCCCTAAAACTAAATCCTTAGCCACTAAACCTAAACCCTAAACCCTAATAAACCTAAACCCTAAATCACTAAACCCCATAAACCCTAAACCTTTATCCCTAAACCACACCCTAAACCTAAATCCTGAACCATAAACCCTAAACCCTAAAGCCTAAATTGTAATCCCTTATCCATAAACTTAAAACCTAAGACCTAAACCCTAAACCCTAAACCCAAAAATCCTAAAACATAAACCATAAATCCTAAACCCTAAACTAAACTAAACCCTCAAACCCTAAACCCTAAACCTAAACCTAAAACTAAACCCTGAATAGTAAACCCTAAACCCTAAACTTTTAGCCCTAAACCATAAACCTTAAACCCTAAACCCTAAACCTTAATCCCTAAACCTAAACCCTAAACCTAAAACCCTAAACCCTAAATATTAAACCCTTAAACCATAAATCCCTAAAAAAATTAAACCTAAACCCTAAACCCTAAGCCATAAACCTAATCACTAAAGCCCTAAACCTTAAACCCTAAACCTAAACCCTAAACCATAAACCTTAAAGCCCTAAAATAAGTAAACCCCATAAACCCTAAACCTTTATCCCTAAACCCAAACCCTAAACCCTAAAACCTAAAACCCTAAAACCTAAACCTAAACCTAAGCGAACCTAGACTCATAATCCATTAGCCCTAAACCATAAACCCTAAGACCTAAAACCATTAATCCCTAAACACTAAAAACCTAAACCCTAAACCATAAAACCTAAACAATTAACCCTAAACCCTAAGCCCTAAACTATAAACCTAAATCTTAAACCAACTATGACCTAAACCCTAAACCCTAAACCCTAAATTAAACCCTAAACCTAAAACCATAAATCATAAACTCCTTAAACCCTAAACCCTAAAACCTAAACCCTAAACCCTGAAAAATTAAACCCTAAGCCCTAAACCCTATATCCCTAAACCCCAAACCATTAACCCTAAACCCTAAAAAACCTAAACCCTAAATAAACCCTAAATCCTAAACCCCCATTAAACCTAAACCCTAAACCCATTAACCTAAACCTTAAACCCTAAACCCTAAACCTTCGAAAACCTAAACCCTAAACCCTAAACCCTAAATCCTAAACCCTAAACCCTAAACCCTAAACCACTAAACCCTAAACCCTAAATATAAACCCTAAACTATAAACCATAAACCTAACCCTAAACCCTAAACCTAAACCCTAAACCTAAACCTTAACCCTAAACCCTAAACCCTAAACCCTAAACCTAAACCCTAAACTCCTAAAAACCTAAACCATAAGACCTAAACCCAAACCAAAACCCTAACCCTCAAAAGCCTAAACCCTAAACCTAAAACCTAAACCCTAAACCCTTAAATCCTAAACCCTCTTTAAACCCTAAACTAAAATAATTAAACCCTAAATCCATAAACCATAAACCATAAATCTTAAACCATAAACCCTAAACCCTAAACTCTAAACCCTAAACCTTAAAACCCTAAACCCTAAATCCTAAACCCTAAACCCTAAAACTAAACTTTGAATACCCTATAAACCCCACCTCAAATGTTTCCTAAGGCATAAACCCTAAACCCTAAAAAAAACCTAAACCCTAAATTCCTAAACCTAAGCCCTAAATTTAATCCTTACTAACCTAAAACCTAAACCTAAGACCCTAAACCCTAAAGCCTAAACCATAAACCCTAAACCCTAAACACCAAATCACCTTAAACCCTAAACCTAAAACCATCTAACCCATAAAATGTAATCCATTAGCCCTAAACCTAAACCCTAGACCCTAAACATCTAAACCCTAAACCGTAAACCTAAACCCTAAAAACCCTAAACACTAAATCACCTAATCCCTAAAAACCCTAAATTCCGTTAAACCCTAAACTCCTAAATGATAAACCCTAATACTCCTAAATAATAAACCTAAACCCTAAACCCAAAAAACCCAAACCCTGAACCCTAAACCCTAAAACCCTAAACCCTAAACCTCAAAAACCTCAAAACTAAATCTAAATCGTAAACCCATAAACACTAAACCCTAAACCCTAAACCTAAACCCTAAACCCTAAACCCAAAATTTAATCCCTTAGAACTAAATGCTTAAACCCTAAACCCTAAACCCTAAACTCCTAAACCCCAAAATCTAAACCCTAAACCCTTAAACTAAACCTTAAACCCTAAACTAAATATTAAACCAACACTAAACCGTAAACTCATAAACTTAAACCCATGAACCCTAAACCCAAACCCTAAACTAACAATAGTAAACCTTCAAACCCTAAACTATAACCCTTAGCCCTAAATCTTAAACCCCATACCTAAAAACCATAAACTCCCTAAAACCCTAACCTCACTAAAAACCTAAACTCCCGAGTCATCCTAAACCATAAACCCTTAACCCTAAATATTAAACCCTAAATCTAAAACCCTAAACCCTAAACCCTAAAACTAAACCTAAAATCATAAACCCCATAAAAGCTAAAATTTATCCCTAAACCATAAACCCTAAACCTTAAGCCCTAAAATGTAAACCCTTAGACCTAAACCCTACTTAAACCTTAAACCTAAAAGACTAAACCCTAACCCTAAGCCTTAAAACCTAAACCCTAAACTGTAAATCCATCCCTAAACCCAAACTCCTAAACCCAAACCCTAAACCTAAAAATAAACATGAATCCTAAACCCTAAATCCTAAACCCCTAAACCATAAATCCTAAACCCTAAACACTAAACTCCTAAACCCTAAACCCCAAAACCAGCAATCCGTAACCCTAAACCTTAAATCCCGAGACCTAATAAACAATAAACTCGAAAACCTAAACCACAGAACCTAATCCCTAAACCCTAAACCCTAAACCAAAAACCCTAAACTCTAAACCTTAAATCTAAACCTAAAACTTAAAGTATAAACTCTTAGCTAAAAACCACACTAAACCTGAGACCTAAACCCTAAACCTAAACCTAAAACCCTAAAAACCCTAAACCATACAATCCCCTTAACCCTAAACCTTAAACCCCGAACCTAAAGTCAAAATTCTAAACCCTAAACCCTAAACCCTAAAACATAAACCATAAATAAATCCTAGGAAATACTAAACCCTAAACCCTAGCCCTCAAAACCTTTAAACCCTAAACCCTAAAACATAAAACATAAATCCTAAACCCTAAACCCTAAAGTCAAAATTCTAAACCCTAAACCCTAAATCCTAAATCCTAAACCCTAAACCTAAAAACAAAAAACCTTGAATCCCAACCCCACATAAATCTTAAACCTTCTAAACCTAAACCGTAAACCCTAAACATCTAACCCTGCGAAACCCTAAACACTAAAATTCTAATACTTTAAACTCCTAAAACTTAAACCCCGAGACCTAAAAACCACTAAACCCTAAACCCTAAAAATTAAAACCAAAACCTAAATAAACCAAACTTCCAAAACTAAAAACCCTAACCCTAAAACCCTAAACCCTAAAAACAATAAACCCTAAACCCTAAGCCCTAAATTGTAAATCCTTAAACCCTAAACCACTTAAACCCTAAGACCCCTAAACCTAAAACTAAAAAACCCTAAACCCTAAACCCTAAACATAAACCCCAAATCCCTTAACCTTAAAATATTAAACCTAAACCTAAATCCTAAACCATAAATCCTAAACCCTAAACCTATAAACTCAAACCCTAAACCTTAAAACTAAACCTTGAATCATAAACCCTAAACCTCCCTAAACTTTTAAACCCTAAACCATAAACCCTAAACTAAACCTAAACTATAAACCGTAAACCATTAGATCCTAAACCTTAAACCCCTAAACCTAAACCCTAAATCATAAACCTAAACCCTAAGACCTAAACCATAAAACCTAAACCATAAACCTCTATAAACCATAAATCTTAAACCATATTCTAAATCATAAACTTGAAACCCTAAACACCGCAACCCTAAACCCTAAAACTGTAATCTATAACCCCATAAACCCTAAAACCTAGCCCTAAACCTCAAACCCTAAAATCCTAAATGGTAAAATTTAATCCTTAGCCCTAAACCTTAAACACTAAACCTAAATCCTAAACCCTAACCCTAAACCCTAAACCCTAAACTCTAAAACCATAAAACATAAATCCTAAACCCTAAACTCCCAAACCCTAAAGCCTAAACCTAAATCAATTAATCATAACCCCCATAAACCCTAAACCATAAACCTAAAACCCAAAACCTAAATCTAAACCCTAAACCTTAAACTCTAAACCCTAAACCCTAAAAATATAATCCCCTTAACCCTAAACATTAAACCATGAGACCTAAACCTAAACCCTAAACCCTAAACCTCTAAACCCTAAACCCTAAACCCTAAACCCTAAACCCGAACTTAAAACCTAAACCCTAAACCCTAAAAACTAAAACCTAAACCATAAACCCATAAACCCTAAACTTAAACCCTTAACCCTAAACCTAAACCCTAAAGACTTAAATTGTAAAAACTAAGCCCTAAACCTTAAACCCCGAGACCTAAAAGCCCTAAACCCTAAAACATAAATCTATAAATCCTAAACCCTAAACCCTAAAACCTTTAAATCCCTAAACCTAAACCCTAAATACTAAACCCTAAACCTAAACCTTGGGGCTAATCCTAAAACTTAGTCTTAAAACTTAAACCCCGAGACCTAAACCCTAAACCCTAAATATTAAACCCTAAACCAAAACTATAAAACCATAAATCCCCAAAATCTAAACCCTAAACCCTAGGCCTTAAACCCTAAACCCTAAACTCCTAAATCCTAAACCCTAGGCCCTAAAACCCTAAATCCCTAAACCCTTAAAGGCCATAAAAGCTCCTAAACTGTTAAACCCTAAACCATAAACCATAAACCATAAAGGCCCTAAAACTAAACCCTAATACCATTTAAAGCTCCATAAATCCTAAACCCTAAACCCTAAACCCTAAGCCCAAACCTAACCCTAAATCCTAGTCCATAACCTTTAAACACAAATACCTTAAACCTAAACTTTAAAACCACTAAACCTTTAAACCTAACTCCGAAAGTAAACCAAAAAACACTAAACCCTAAAACAATAACTAAAACCCTAAACCTAAATAATGACCCCAAAACCTAAACCCTAAACCATAAACCCTAAACCCTAAACTAAACCCTAAATCCTAAAACCTAAACATAAACCCTAAACCTAAACAAAACCCTAAATTCCTAAAGCCCTAAAACCCTAAACCCTTAAACCCTAAACCCTAAACCCTAAACCCGAACCCCAAAACCCTAAACCCTAAACCCTAAAACTAAACCTTAAACCCTAAAACACAAACTCTAAACCATAAACCCTAAACCCTAAACCCTAAACCTAAACCCTAAACTCTAACCATAACCCTAAAACCTATAGCCCTAAACCCTAAAACCTAAACCTAAACATTAAACCCTTAAAAACAAAAACCTAAATCCATAAACCTAAACCCTAAACCCTAAATCCTAAAACCTTAAAACCCCAAACCATAAAAACCCTAAAGCCTAAACCCTAAATCCCTAAACCCAAACCATGATATAACCCTAAACCCTTAAATGTAAACCCTAAGCCCTAAACCTTGACCCTAAATCCTAAACCCTAAATATTAAACCCTAAACCTATAAACCTAAAAAACCCTAAACCCTAAACCCTAAACCTAAACCAAGCCTTAAACCTTAAACCTCTAAACTCCTAAATAACCCATGTACACTAAACCCTAAACCCTAAACCCTAAAAAAGTCCTAAACCCTAAAGCACTAAAACTCCCTAAACCCTAAACCCAAAATATTAACCCTAAATCCTTAAAACCATAAACCTAAAACCATAAACCCTAATCCACTAAACTTAAAACCCTAAACCCTAAACTCCTAAACCTTAAGCCCTAAACTATAACCCTAAACCCTCATACCTTAAACTTAATCACCTAAACCCTAAACCCTAAAACCTAAACCATAAACCCTAAGTCTTAACCCTAAAAATTAAACCCTAAACCCTTAGCTATAAACCTAAACCCTAAACCTAAACCCTTAAACCATAAACCTCATAAACCATAAACCATAAATCCTAAACTCCTAAACCCTAAGCCTGAAACCCTAAACCACTAAACCTAAACCCTAAGCCCTAATCCTAAACCCTAATAACCTAAACCTTAAACCCTAAATACTGAAACCTAAACCCTAAACCCTAAAACATAAGCCCTTAGCCCTAAACCTAAACCCCAATTAGCCCTAAATCTAAGAAACATTAAAAACCCTAAACCCTAAACCCTAACCCTAATCCATAAACCCTAAAATAAACCCTAAACCCTAAAAACCTAAACCTCTAAACCCTAAACCCTAAACTCAATAATCCATTACCTTAAACCCTAAACCATAGACCCCTAAAGACCTAAACCTAAACTAAAAACCTAAACGCTAAACCCATGAGCATCTAAACCATAAACCCTAAAACTCGAATATTAAACCTAAAATTTAAACCCTAAACCTTCTAAAAACTAAATCCCTAAACCATAAAAATCACTAAACCTCTAAACCTTTAAATTTCCAAAACAATAAACCAAACCTAAACCCTAAACCTTAAAAACCTAATCTATAAACTATAATCCCTAAACCATAAACCTTAACGTTGAGACCTAAACCTCAACCTCAACCTAAATCCTAAACCCTTAGCAAGAAACAATTAAAACCCTAAAACCTAAATACTAAACCCTAAACCATAAACCATAAACCTAAATAAATGAATAAACCTAAACCTAAATCCTTAAAACACTCTAAACCTAAACCCCAAACCCTAAAACTAAAATCATAATCCCAAAAACCCTAAGCCCAATATCTAAACATTAAGCATAAACAACATAAATTTACCCCTAAACTATAAATACTTAAACCTAAACCCTAAACCTAAATGACTAAATTTGGTCCTTAGCCCTAAACCTTAAACCCTAAATGACCTAATCCCAAACCTTAAAACTAAACCCCAAATCGACTCAAAAACCCATAAACGAATAAACCCATATACCCTAAACCCTAAACCCTAAACACTAAACCATAAATCCAAACCCTAAGACCCTAAAACCTAAATCCCTTATCCCTAAACCTTAAACCCTGAGTCTAAGAACCCTAAACCCAAAACATAAACCATAATTCCTAAAACCTCAAACCTAAACCTCACAACCCTAAAACCTAAACACTAAATCCCTTAAACTCTAAACCTAAAACTAAATCTAAAACATGTGAAGTCATAATCCCTAAACCTTTGGCCTTAAATCATAAACACTAAACCCTCAAAATGTAAACCTAAAACCCAAGCCTAAATCCCATAAACCCTAAATATTAAAAGCCCAAACCATAAAATCCTAAACCATAAATCCTAAACCTAAACCCTAAAACTCAAAACCCTAAACCCTCAACCACTAAACCCTAAAACCTAAAGCCTAAAAATCTAATCGGGAGAACCATAAGCCCTGAAAAGTTAAAACCACTAAGACCTAAACCCTAAACCCTAAACCATAAAAATTAACCTCAATGACTAAACTCCCAAAACCCTAATCCATAAACCCTTAACCCTAAGCTCCTAAACCCTAAATCCTAAACTAGACCGTAGCCCTAAACCATAAATACTCCAAACCATAAACTCCTATACCCTAAGTCTTCCTAAACCTGCAATCCATATTAAACATTAAGATCCTAAAACCTAAACTGATAAACCTCGAGCTCCTAATACCTAAAAATTAAACCCTAAACTCAAATAAACCATAAACCTAAATTCAATAATAAAAACCCTAAACCCTAAAAACTAAACCTGAATTCATAAAACCATAAAACCCTAAACTTTAGCCCTAAACTCTAAACCTTATACCCTAAGCCCTTTGCCATAACACCAGCAATCCCATGGTCCTAAACCTTAAACCACAGAGACCTAAACCCTAAACCCTAAATGTTAAGCCCTAAACTATAAACCGTAAACCCTAAAAAGCCTAAACCTTGAGGTATAAATGTAATAAATACTAATCCTTTAAGGCTAAAACCCTAAAACCCATAATAATAAACCCTAAACCTTAAACCATAAAACATAAATCCTAAACCCTTGCACTCCTAAACCTAAACCCTAAACTCCTAAACTCTAAAAACTAAACATTAAATCTTAAATCCCATAAACCCTAAACCTTTAGCCCTAAACCATAAACCCTAAACCCTAAACCCTAAGCCCTAAACTCAAATCCTTTAGCCCTAAACCTTAAACTCGAGACCAACTCAAACCCTAAACCCTTATGCACTTAAACTCCTAAACCTTAAAATATTAAACCCTAAACCATAAACAATAAACCATAAATCCTAAACCCTAAACTCAAAACCCTAAAACATAAACCCTAAATCCTAAAAACTAAACCTTAGCAATACGTAACTGAACGTAAGTGATACTG